>CP144692.1:6428719-6533719 GCA_036885675.1 Vigna mungo | reverse complement strand
TTAAATTTAACTATTATAAGGAAATTTACACTTTTAAGATATTATATTTTGATTATATATATATAATTGAAGTGAGATTTTCAAAAAAAATTATTATTTCATACTAAACATTTTGTTTGTAGCAAATTGAATAATGGATGACATAATATATTCCATAATATTATTACGATGGATTCAAATATAAATTTAGAGATTAAATTTTAAACCTAACTTAAAAGAATAACTCATACAATAAATTTTTATTCAGTTAGATATTATACGATAAATAACTAGTTTAATATATCAATTGACTAATTTTATATTTAATACAATAAGTAAGAAAGTTACACTCTTAGAACAACAAGTTTCATTAATTTTGTTTGACCTCCAAAATGATTGAGGTAATTAAACATATATTTAATCTTTACTAATTATCGTTATGTATAACTTTATTAAATAAAAAAGTAACATTTATACGCAATTCAGAAAACTTTTTTTTTTTAATAAATTTAAAACTTCTATAAGGTTTGTTTTTTAATTACATATATTAATGTTTAGTTTTTCCTATAAAAATCACATGTCACGATTATTAAAGACGAGCTCAACTATATTAGTCATTAATAGAATTGAAACACAACTAAAATAATTAAAGTTGTTGTATAAAGATTAGAGTCTTCTTTTTTTATTATATTAAAGTATAAGTTTAATTAGTAATTTTATCTATATATTTAAGTTTATGATTAATTTTGTTTTTATATATACTTTTAATTGAGTTTTAATATTTTTTAAATAAAACCCATTTTATTTCTTTTCTTAAATAGATATTAGCTTCGCCTTAAAGTATCATGTGTCATTGATTTTTTTTGGAAAATGATACGTTAACACCGTCTTTTGACACGGTTTTGACAATGTCAGATGACGTTTGTTGATTGGTCCTTAAATTTAAAAAAGAAATCAATTTTTAAAATGAAGTGAGGGGCAAAAGTGGAAAGCAAAGTGAATGAATTTAGTTTTCGCGTTCTCTTTCATTGTTTCATTTCATGTTTTGTCTTGCTCCTTCACGTTTTCTCTTGCTCCGACGGTGCTCTCCTTCATTCATCATCATTTTTGCTCTCGCTTTGCTCGGTCTCGTTGTGTCGTTCTCTCAGGCGTTCTCGGTGTGAAAGGGTGTTGTCGTTGTGGGATCTTCACTATAGAGGTGTGGGTGGTTGTGGATGTCTCGGACATCGTTGGTGTGCACTGAAGAAGCTTTCCCTGTACCATTGCGTATTTCGTCGTTGGTGGTGTTTTGTTATTTTTGGGGTAAGTGCAACAATGGACTTACTCTAACCTAATCTGTAATATAGAGGTTTTCAAAATTCTCTCTTATATCCATGATGAGGACAAGGAACATTATTATCAACTCTAAAATCAAAATAACAAAACATAAAAACAGAAAATTCATAGGTTGGTCCTCTGTGTACAAAATAAGGGTTCCCTGTGATGAACTTTGTGTCCAAAACATAAAAACACTTCGCGTAATCGTTTACCACCCTATGGTAAACGATTACCACAGACTTTCCTGCATAAGTTCTTTTAGGACATGAATCCAGGTCTTGCCCTCAACATATAACTTTGCTTGCATAGCCAAACATTGAAAACCACACTTACAACACCTACATACCACTAAATGACACCACAAAGGTTCGACCTCTGCTCTACACAGAAAATTCATACGTTGGTCCTCTGTGTACAAAAATAGGGCTCCCTGTGATGAACTTTCTGTCCAAAACAGAAAAAGACTTCGCGTAATCGTTTACAACCCTGTGGTAAACGATTACCACAGATTTTTTGATATAAGTTCTTTTAGGACATGAATCCAGGTCTTGCCCTCAACATCTAACTTTGCTTGCATACCCAAACATGAAAAACCACACTTAGAACACCTACATACCACTAAATGACACCAGAAAGGTTCGACCTCTGCTCTACATTGAACAATTCATACGTTGGTCCTCTGTGTACAAAAAAAGGGCTCCCTATGATGAACTTTGTGTCCAAAATAGAAAAATACTTCGCGTAATCGTTTACAACCCTATGGTAAACGATTACCACAAATTTTTTGATGCATTATTTTCCAGGAATGTTTCCTATATCAAACATTCATTGTTTCATTCATCATTCAAACAAAACCACACTTCCCATTTAAAATAACAAATGCAATTCAGTTAGTAAGTATTAATATATCAATGAAGGCAACTTCCATTTTTATAACATTCAACATAATACAAAACAAATTACATAACATATGTTCATGTTAGAATATCTGCATATTACAATCTCTTAAGAAACATTTATACATATCACTCATTTTTTATTCTTAGCAATCCTACATAAGGAGTCCTAAGCGCTCTTCTCTTGTAACGCCTTCGTGACCCATCCTGACATATGTCTTCATTGGAGGACGATTGGTAGACATGCCTTTTTGGGAGATGCCGCCCGGGGAGATGCGTATCGGGGAGATGCCTCTCGGGGAGATGGACGGTTCTTCACGAGGCACACTCTGTCCACCATCCTTTGGTCTTCTTCGTCTAGCTTTCTCAAATGTCACCTTTTCCTCCAACACAAGAACCCTCCTTTTAAGTTCTGCTACTAAACTTTGTTGCTGGTGTAAAGTTTGCATAAAACTTTCTCTACGTTTTCTCTTAAGTAGCTTCTTTGCTGATGCCTTGTCATCTTTCATTTTTTTGTCTTGGTTCATCCTTAAGATCATTCTGATCCTTCATTGGACCAACATCAACATCAACCTGAAATTCAACAATTCAAATCATACTACAAACACATTTATAATAACAAAAATCAATCAAACAACATACCACATACCACACCAGTTTCCAAGCTCCTTTCACTAGGTTGTCTCCCAAATTTATATTCATCCAATGCAATATTCTTGGATTTTTTTTTCTATAGCACCTTTGGGAGGAATCAAATTCTCACAAAACCATACCTACACAAAATTGATCATGTTAACTGTTACTCAAAAACTGAATGGAAGCCACAAGACCGAAATCAATTTCAACATTGTTTATGAATAAAAATAACTTACTTGCAACATGTAAATACAACCATCGACATAAACGTTTCTTGTGGCTTTTCCTTTCTTCAAAGCATCTGAAGCTTTGTTCAAACCACGTACCAAAAATCGATACACTAAACTACCCCAACAATATTTACCCAAATCATTTAAATTATCAACAATTTCAAATAATATGGGAAACACTGTCCCATTACGTTTTGGAATTAATATCTCACAAATCCCAACCAATATGTACAAGCTACAAAAAGGAGAACAAGGAATGGTTTCTACTTTCTTCATCAAACATTTGTAAACCAAATTCAAATATGTTGTTCTATTGCCAATGTATTTCACACAAGTACCTTCCCACCTCGCCCTTTAAATCAATATCTTTCCCATCTAAACTCAACCCTAAACCTAAACAAAATTCTTTTTCATTCATAAGCACAAGTTTCTCTGCAATTATAAAACCACTACTTGAATCCACCCATTTAGGCACTAACTCAGTCAAGATTTTCCTACCAACTTTAATATTATCAGTCAAATCTAAAAACCACTGAAAAGTAGTGCCCGCAATAACTGACTGGTGGTCCTTTCTTAAACGTTTGTTCAAACTACATATGTACTTTGTGGAAACCGAGTGATGAACCGTCAACTGCATACAAATTCCAAAAACCAAAACTTCAAAACCCTAGATGAAAAAAACACAAAACCCAAACTCCAATTACCAAGCGCTAAACACCACAAACCAACCAAAGATTAACGCGCTTACCTTGCTCGAAGAACTCGTCATTTCGCAACACGAACACACAACAACGAAAAGATGCAATCACCACCACACCCACACCGATAAGGAAGGCCAACAGGGCAACCACAAGGACCAAAGACAGTGAGATGACGAAAACGAAGCTCAAAACGATTTCGAAAGAGCGTAAGCGAAGAGAATGAAGCTATCGGAGAAACTCCAAATCTGATGAAACAGGAAAGAAAGAATTTTTAATTCAGATGAATCTAGGCAAGGACAAACTTGGAAACAAAAAATTCAATTTTTTTCCTCATAAATGACATCACATTTTTGGATTTTTTTTAAAAAAAACGTCCAATCAAAAGCCGACACGTGGCGTTGTTGAATGAGTGTCAAAAATAGAGTATCAAAATATTGGGATCTTTTTTTTTTTTTATCTTAGAATCACTTTATTTTTCTTTCCTTTTGTTCTTTTTCCATTTTTTTTCTACATTCCTCAATCGTCCTCTAAGGATATAATTAATTTAAATACTCTAAACTGCAGTTTCTCTTTACTGTTTTATATATTTTAAAAAAACTAAACTATTTATACTAAGAACTAATTATACAATTTAGTTCATTTTAGAAAAACTGTAGTTTTATTTCTGGTTAATGGTTTTTTCCATCAAAATTCTCTCTCCATCAAAATCAAGAGAACTCGCTTCTTTTGCCTTTTGTTTTTACTGTTTTCATATGCTTTGCCAATGGTATTCTGGTACGTTTTTGTTTGTGCCACTAATTATCTATTTTTCTACATGAATATTTACTTAATATCATAATCAATCTATTGTCAATAAATAAATAAATAAAAATAATTTTAGGATATTCATAGCTTTTATATTAAACTGGGATAAGTGTAAAAATAAAAATATTTCAAATCCCGCTAAAACAAAAATATTTTTTAGAGACATAGATTTTTTTCTATAGAAACAAATTTATATAAATAAAGGTATGTAATTACATATTTTATTTTAAGAGTTCATTTTTTTAACTGCGTTGAATATCAAATTTAGTGCAGTTATTAATTAATTCTTCAGTTTTTAAAAATTGAACTCTAAAACAGCTCAGTTTAATTATTATCTTAAGTAATTTAATTTTCTTTAATTTAGTATAATATAGTTAATTATAGTTTAGTTTGATTTGTCTAGTACTACCATCCTCCGCCTCTCTCCACGTCCTCGGTCTCTCTTCACCTCTATCACCTTCCTCCTAAACTGCACCTTTAACTCAACATTCATTTTGCATCATTTTCAGATAGTAATAAAACACTATTATGTTAAAAGGGTAACCTTATTTATATGATTTCAGAAACAAAATTCTCAAAAGAACATATTAGAACAAGATGGTAAACTTATTTATTTTTCTTAACTACATAGTAATTTAGAATCACAATTTTATTTTTTAACTATCTACAACAAACACTGATATTATCGATAGTTAAAATTCGTTGGCAACGCACAAAATTCGTCGATAAATTAAAATTACCGATGGACTACCGATGGCCAAACATCCTTCGGTAAATTTTACTGACAGACTTTTTTCTTAAATAGTTACTGAAGGAAAAATATGTCGATAAATTCGTCGAAAACTAGTGAAGGCCAAATTCGTCGGTAATTACTTAAGGAAAAATCTGTCGATAATTACCAAATGAACAAATCCATCGGTAATTACCGAAGGAAAAATCCGTTAGCAGATCCGTCAGTAAAAATCTCGATCTGGATCATCTTCTTCCTCGTTCTCCCTCTCCCTGTCTTTCTTTGTTTCATTTTTACCGAACCAAAATCATTGCATGGTCAAGGAAAACGTTGGCTTTGGCATTATAGTGGACAAAATCATTTTTACCAATCGTTCTTCTTCAGAATCGTTATAATGAAAAAAATTGGTGTTGCATAGTGGTGGAAGTGCCTAAGCGTGAAAACGGAAGAACAAAAGTCGGTTGCACAGTGGTGGCAACAACTATAGTGTGAAAGGAGAAGAAAAAGGACAATGGACGGTGCTAGTAGTGGTTGCATAGAAGAAGGATGGAGGTGACCTGAACGAAGCAGCGACCTAGTTAAACGGAGATGGAGACAGTCTTGATTTGTAGCTGCAATGGAATGGAAGAGAAGAAAAAGATAGTATGAAAGATGGAGAAGCAGGAAAAAAAGCAACTTCCTCGTGCAAATGATGAAGAAATAACAGAAAGGGAGATATATAATGCATCTTGCTCGCGGACAGAGAGGAAAAATGGGTGGAAAAATTCCCGCTCATTTTACCAAAGATTTTTCATCAATAATTAAAATAATGGACGGAAAAATTCCACTCTAATTTACCGACAATTTTTTGCCTTCGATAAATGCAAATTGCATTACCGACGAATTTACCCTTGGTAAATGTGAGGTGCATTACTGACAGATATAGTGATCGATTTTGCCTTTCGATAAATACAAACTACAGCAAATTTTTTCTTCAATAATTATTCCGTCGATAAAATCCATCGATAATAAAAAATAAATTTCGTCGATAAAATTCGTCAATAAATCAAATTTACCGATAAACATATTTTCCATAAAAAGTCGTCAATAACAAAAGAAATTAAATTAACAAACATTAATAGTCAATCAAGTAAAAAAAATATATAAAAACCAAATAAATCATAAACTTAAATATAAAAACTAAATTATGAAATAAATCTAAAATATATGTATACCTATGTTACACCAATCAATTATCCTATATTATAATTTAATCCTAATAGTACATCACAAACCAATGAAAAGCTCAAATAAGGAATTATGCTCTTATAATCTTGTCATAGACCTAAATAATCCTCTAATAAACAACTTATATGACATGATTTTAGGAAACTCAAACTAAATCCACAATTGAAAAATAGTAATTTAATTAAAGCAATGTGTTAATTATTGAACCCTAAACAACTTATCTTTTGGTAGAACTATTGTGTTCCCTCTTGCCATGCAAGAAAGAAGCAAGGTGAGTGTGATGATGGCAAAGCTCCATGCCTATGAGACTATGCCTAGCATTCTTTTTCACGTAATTTTCACTTTTTTTTGTCCTCACGCTATCATCTTCATGCAATAAAAAAAAACATTATGATGATGGAATGCAAGCAAAGAGAACCTTTGATTAGGTGGACCAATGCTCATGCCTCGCATGGGTTAGTTATGACCTTTTGACTTTTTCAGTTCAGAAGCTAAACACAAATCATTTTATTCATACAAGTAAAGGGACAAAATCATTGTTTTATCAAAACTCATGCATAACATAAAATATTTGAACAAATCTCAATCACCTTCTCTATTTGTCTTCACATTAAGCTCTTTTTTTCTTTTTTCTTTTTTTAAAAAAAGACATTTTTAAGCTAATGACATTCTTGATTTTTGTAATAATTGCTTTCAGATTTATGTACATGACCACTTTTAATTGACTGCTACATAATATTTTCAATATCGTTTAATAATTTAGTATAATTAACAACTATTTTAAAAATTGCTTGGTCTCCCTTTAATATTTGATCCATGGTTTTGGTCTACCTTATTTTATGATGTTATTTGCAATTTTAGTATGATGTTTACTTTTGTAGAACTTAATCCCTTTTATATATTTACTTTGACTAAATTATTTGTTGATGGTACTTTAAATTATAAAGAAATTGGAGAACCAAATTGCGAATCAATATTACAATTTAGCTTTTAACAATGTACAATGAAAACTTTTAATTGATTGATATGAATGCACAAATTAAACTCTTTTATTATTTGGATAGATATTTTTCTGTACACTATTTCAATTATATACTTCTTTTTTACACTCAAATATATATCATTTAACCATTACTACTCTTAAGGTAAAAAGGATTCATTCTATCAATATGGTCTTAAAAATATGTATAAATTAAAAGGATATAATAAAGTAATATGAAAAATGATGATTCTAATTATTTGTGTGGGGTTTGGTGTTGTTAGTTACCCTAAATAAATCCAATTTGCATGTTTTCAACTTGTGATTTCATACTTGCAGAAATTGGGCTCCAACCCACTATCTCCATGTTTTCAACGCTTAGTATGATAATGCCATGCAATTGCTTCCAACTATGGAGGGAAGAGTTACTCAATTTTTGTATAGGGGTAAATGAAATACAAATAAAGTACATTTTTATATAAAAAAATAATATTAAATTTAACCCAAACACTTATAAAGATTTATTATAATGACCCACACCTTTGTTTAATATTTCATTTATTATGGTATGAGATAAAGGATACAATAAACCACCAAATAGCATGATAATATTTATTACTATTTTTAAAAATAAATAAGTTTTGTGTTTTTTTTTTCAGAAGTGCTTTTTGTCAAGGTTTTAAGAGAATTCTTTTGAAACATTAAAAGATAATTTTTTTTGTGTGAAATTTTTTTCTAAACATTATATATATATATATATATATATATATATATGTGTGTGTGTGTGTGTGTGTGTGTGTGTGTAGCCCACATAATTTAAGAATTGTGAATTGGGTGACCTATTTGATAATGTTTTGTCGTTAAAACCAGTTAGGTATCCCTATTTTCGTAAGGTATTCCCAATTAGGTCCCGTTCTTTTAAATCTTCCTGATTAAGTCCTTATAAGTGTTAATTTCAAACAAATTAGCTCATACCGTTAAAAATCGTTAACGGTGTTAAAATTGTACAGAGGTGAGTAGATGATGTAGTTAAAATTCTCCTTTTGATGTGCTAAAATTATGCAGAGGTGTTAAAATTGTGCAGAGGAGAATGGAAAAAATTTGAACACCTTTGCACAATTTTAACACCTCTGCACAATTTTAACACCTCAAAAGGAGACTTTTAACAACGTCATCTACCCACCTCTGCACAATTTTAACATCGTTAACGATCTTTAATGACAGAGGCTAATTTCACTAATTTGTTTGAAATTAGCACTTATAAGGACTCAATTGGAAAAGTTTAAAAAAAGGGGACCAAATTGGAAATACCTTAAGAAAATAGGGACGGATAAATGATTTTAACCATGTTTTGTCATTGATGTTATTAAATTAATATTATTTTTTTAATGTAATTTCAGTATTGTTTTATGAATAGTAAAAATATTAGTTAGAGTAAAATTAATTTAAGTCGTCTCCAACAAATAAAAAATTAATTTAAAAATCAATTCTCATAAAACCTACACTTAAGGGCTAACGGTAAAAAAAATTAAAAAAATTGGTGCGAGTAAAAAAAAATAAAACAAACAATGTAAAGTAATTAAAAATAGAATGAACAAGCAATTAAATAAATCAACTTAAGAAATAAAATTTCTAAAAAGAAAGAGGTTGAACACACACCAATTAGAATAAAATAAAAGAAATAACCTAAATGTTAAAATGCTATGCTCAGATTAAATGATGAAAAAAAATTAAATGATAAATACCTAAATGCCTACAGTGATAATAATAGTGAAGGGAGAAACTTTATAGATATTTTGGTGCTTGAAAGCAAAATAAGGGAAATTGTTATGAAATTAAATTAGAATAATTAAATAAACAAATGCAACATGAATTAAAAGATTTAATTCAATGATAAGAAATAAGGATTGTTTTCATTGGTTTCTAAAAGATTGTTTTTTAAATTAGGATTTTTGACTGGTTTCCAAATTTTTTTTCAATTTAACTTAAACATAGGAAATTCAAAATAATAAATTGATCACTCAATTAATTTGTTTAGAACCTTATCCATTCCATACATATTATTAAGATTTAATTAGTATTTTATTTATTCTACTATATCTAATTGAAGCACTAATATTTTTTATCTATATTTTTATCAAGCAAAGACTTAAAATTCAAATTAATTCGGTTACCTTTTAAGCAATTCAATTTTATCTTATCATCTATTTCACCGTATATAAATTAAAATAATTTAATTAATATCTATTTTGATCCAGCATATATAAATTAAGTGTTTACTATTTATTCACATAAAATATTATTAAATAAAAATTAATGAGTTCTAATTAATTACTCCGAATGAAATTGCCATATCATTGAAAGAAAATATTAGCTAAAAATAGAACTAAAGATAAAAAGAATGAAATTAAACTTAAATAAATAAATGGTTAAATAATTTTATTCGTCTTTATTTTTATAAAAAAATCTTAAATCAGTTTTATTTTTTTAATTTTAGCTTCAATTTTAAATTTTTTGATGTAATCAGGTTCTTTCTATTAATATTAATATTGTGTCTTCAAAAGAAATGTTACATATTAGTTTGGGGGTTTTGTTTTTTTAATCTTTCTACTTTTATTTAAAAAAATAAATAAAAGAATTTGTTGCATTTCAATCTAACATCTTACTACGTGACAGTGTTATGTAGCAACTATAGTGTAAGTGCCACTGTCATACTAGGTATTATTGTTTTAGTTTTAATTTAATATTTTTATTTTTATTGTTTCAATTTAATTTCATTTTTTTTTTTAAATTTGGTCTTTCTCCAAATTAAAATAAAACTTAATTTTTATATAAATTTTATACAAATATTTTTATTGAAATTAATAATTTTTATTAAATACTTATAACAAAAATAAGTTTATTTGTATTAATGTTTTACATTACACTTTATTTAAAATTGTTTCCAAATTTTAAATTTATTTTTTTAAATAGTTATAAATTTGTTTAAAATTATTTTAAAACTTTACGTTTGAATTTGTAAAATTTTTATTTTTAAACCAATCAAACATTTTTATAGAAATTATTAAATTTTACACAATTTACAAATATACAGTTATTTCAAAGAATTGAAAAAGTTGGTAAATTTATTTTGTTTTATGAAATGTAATTGTTAAACAAATTTAACTTATTTTTTTAAGTGGAAATGAATTTTAATATTTTTTATTAACATTATTTTCTATTAACAACTTTAAAATAATTTAAATAAATATTTGTATAACATTTATATAAATTTGTTTTAATTTGGAAAAGAACGAAATTTTTAATTTTAAAAATATTAGGACTGCATTGAGATAATAAAAATATATAAAATAAATTGAGTCTAAAGCAATGATACCGGAAAGACAGTGACACGTGACACTGGCACATCACAATACTAATGTCACGTGACATGAGATCAGTTTGATATGTGATAAAGTTATATATTTTAAAAAAAATTGTGTACTTATACATAGCAACTCTTTAACGATTTTACTAACAGAAATGATCTCATTTCATCAAAATTTCAAAATAAAGACTAAATTGATATACATAAAAAATGGATCGATTGGAGATTTCTCTACAAAAGTGAGGATAAATGGAAAGATTTAACCTAAATAAATCAAATTAATAACTCATTATTTACTTGAAACCTCAAAATTCATGGTTGAAATTATAAGAAAATCAACTTTAGAGACTTAACACTCCATGGATGTGCTACAAAACATAATATAAATTGAAAATAGCATGAAAATAGAAGAAAAAAAGAGGATGAGACATTGGAGGACAACAGCTTTTAAAAGTGGGTTTTAGGCCTAACTCAACCTCACAAAACCAACTTATAAGGTGAGGTCTGCACCCCACTTATATATTATAAATTGACCTTATCTTTAGTCGATGTGGGACTTCCAACATCAGCTATACAAACTATGTGACAAATTGGAGCGTCCTAAACTTATAGTTAATAACAATTCTTTCTACTTAAAAATGTAACAACACAAACACCCTGATTTGATTGTGACTTAGCACACCTAACCTGCACTAACAATAAATAATGTTAATTGTAACAATATTTTCAATAATTATTTTGTCAGGAACAATTGTCATTTGCAATAATCTCCAACTTAATTGTGTTGTTAGTAATTAACTCATGACCTTGGCTCAGGTACCAAAAGTGAGGGTGGATGATATGATGTTCTTCATTCTAACACTATATTGAACTCTTTTATGCATCACAAACCTTTATCAACGAATTCACAAAAGATTTTCATGTGAATTTTTTTTTTAAATTTTTATTTTTTACCTATGAATAAAAGAAATTATGTTGCAAAGAGATAACATGTATAAGTGACTTAAATAATACAAATAATAGAAAATTGATATAGTTTTATAATAAAGTTATGAATTGTGAAGTGGAGGCTTGCAAGCATCCATGCCTGAAAATATGACAGAGAAAGGTAGGTAGTGGAAGTTTGGGACCGATTCACTGCAAAACAATGCAATCCATGGATACATTAATTCATGACCATGCCTTTGTTTTCATCATCCACTTTCATTGAGGAAAAAGACATGAATTATTTTTGCTTTGAGGCCAAGTTTTCGAAAGGCCAAGTCTGGTAAAACATTTGTGCATACATGAAGCATAAAAAGATGAAAGTAGAAAATGTGATCACTAATATAACAAAAAACGAATAAAAATAAAAATAAGTTTAGTCTAAGAAAAATAAAATAGAGATAAATCAATGAAAGATAAGTAAAAACTAATAAAATAACTAGTAAACAAATTATATATTTAGTATCATATCCAAAAATTTGTCTTAGGGAGACAAAAAAGTAATATGTAATTTTTTCTAAAACATTATCAATTTTTACAAAGACATAATCTCATAACAACTTTGTTTTAAAATACTTAAGGTTTTATGAATTATAATTATAATTTACATATTTTTTTTTTAAAAAAATTAAACTTAGATAAGTTTGTGTCTTCAATATACGATTTTTTATCATCTAATACATTACTTTTTTTTGAATTGGGTATCTGATAATTTATAAATAATTAATTTGGGTATCGCATAAGACATTTATTTGTATTTTTCTCTACTATTTTTGTTGACTTCTATTATTAATTACTTAATTGTTATAGATTTCCTTTTTTTTTCTCTCTTTAAACTTATTTTTATTAGAACAATCTATATTTGTTTATTGTATGGTGACTTATCTTTATATCTATACTTATAAATAAATTATAATTTTTTATATTCACACTTATTTTTTAATTTTATTCTAATAATTTTATCCATTTTATTGTTTATGTAACCATTTTTTTAAATTTTAACTGTTTTTTATTTAATCATTTTTTTAAACTTAACCATTTTTTAATTAAAGAATTACCTAAAAAAGAAAATCTATTTATAATAAATTATAAAATTATAAAATTATTTAACTAGTAGGTAATTTTATAATTAAAATAATAACAATAAAAATAATGTTATTATTTTTTATTACAAGGGATATGAATGTTTTCACTAGAGTAATAAAATGGATTCAATGTATATTATTTAACAACAATTTAAATATTATGACTTATGTTTCAATTTAGTAGACACATGAATAGTATAATTAGTGTAGGTAACATTAAAGATTTAAACTAAGATTTTTAATTTATTAAATATCCAAAATGAAAAAAAACATTTAGTACTCAAAATAAAAATCGGTTATATATATTGGATATTTAAAAGTTATTTAAGCCTTAAATATTACACTTAAATAAGTTTCAGTTCCTAAGATATTATATATTTTTACCTTTAGTACCTAATTTTTTAAATTAGATATTTAATGAATCAAACGTTTTGATTTAATTTCCTTTTTATTATGCTTATCAATAAATTGATGTGTCACACACTAAGTCACTTTTGTTTCCAGTAGTATCAGTACACCTTAAGAAAATTATGATAACGTATATATTGTTATGACAAAAAGAAATAAGTTGAGAAACTACAAGAAAAAATTTAAAATGTTATAGAACTCGGTAAGAGTGACACTGTAATATTAGAAATAAAATATAAATAAATATTTTTCAGAGACCTAAACCAAAATTTTACTAAATACTCAATTTAAAAAAATTACTGGGTAAATATTATATGACCTAAATTTATTGAAAGTTAAATATTATGTGCTATTTATTTTCTCAATAATACTACACATATATTTTAATTATATAAAATCAAGCTACCATTCAACAATTCATTTTGTGTTTTGAATAATAAATTAAAATACTATGTAATAAAATTGATATTAATTAATTATTCTCTCTTTCATTCCTTATATTTTTTTTTCAAAATTATCAACAAAGGTAATATTTGTATATTTGGAGAAAAAAAAAGTTGTATGGTATCAATAAAGAACTGAATAGTCAATTAATCTACATTCTCATATGAATTGATCGATTGATTGATCAGTCATACTAAAAGTAAAATTAATAATTAAAAATGATTATATTAATTTTAAGCTAGATCATTACCAATTAAACTATAATTAAATCAACACTAATAAAAATTTATTTCAAATTCTATAAAAACAAGTTTATCATATTCAGATAATTAATTACATATTTATTATCAACATTATCAAACAAATTGACATTAACCTTTTGAGCATTGAGTTTGAAGTCTATTTAGAAAAATAAACTTAACCTAGACACAACAGTTATTAAGTTTATTTAGATAAAATTATAACATACACATTCAAGCTAATCGGACTAAAGTTGTAAAATATCAACCTACAGCTCACCAAAGACTCATCAAATCAATCCTTGCTCATAATCACTAATTAATTATCGTCGTCGTAAAAAATACTATACAAGATACATTTAAACATAAATAAAGAGAAAAAATATATATAAACAACCTAATATAAAATAAGATTGAGTAAGTCCACCTAAAAATAATGGATAATGATACTTAGACATCATTTTTTCACAACATTTAAACATTATTTACGTGTCAATATATGATTGGTCCAAAATTACTCCACAATCACATATTGATACGTAGATGATGTTCAAATGTTGTCAAAAAATATTGTCTAAGTATCATTATCCAAAAATAATACAAACTTATGAAACGTTACTAAGATTAATTAATTGAGGTTGTTTTGGTTGAATCCAACATTATCAGTCAAAAATTATAATTGATAATTAAATAACAATTTTTTATGTAAGAGTAAAACATCTTTTAAAACTACAAATAATTTTTTTTCTCATCCCTCAAATAATCAAATTCTAGACTTTGACTTTGATACTAATTATTAGATTAGGTACTTATCACAAGATTAAAATTTATAATTGATAATTAAATTACATCACAATTTTTTTTATTTATAATTATAGTAACCTAAACATGATTTAATTAAATTACATTCACAGGACCATGAATATCGTTTGTAAAAGTTCCTTGCACATACTAAAATATAAATATTGTTAGAAAACCTTCATCACCTTCTCACTGTTAGATACCAAAAATTTTAAAAAGATTTATTCAATTTGTGAATGTTATGTATGTATGGATATATGTATATATCATTTCTTAATTGTATTTTAGAGACATCTTTTTAGTTGTCATATAAGAAATATCATAACATGTTTATAAATTGAATAAAACTTTTTAAATTTTAAAAAGTTCATAAGATGATTAT
The DNA here is from genome assembly GCA_036885675.1 of Vigna mungo. Taxonomy (NCBI): domain Eukaryota; kingdom Viridiplantae; phylum Streptophyta; class Magnoliopsida; order Fabales; family Fabaceae; genus Vigna; species Vigna mungo. The sequence continues at coordinate 6,518,510 of CP144692.1, read as the reverse complement.
ATGTTGACGTTTAGATGGATGATCTAATTGTTAGAAAATGATTTAAAATTTTATAAGATGTTTGAGAAAATAGTCAAACTTTGGTACAAAAGTAATATACAAGACAGTGCAACATTGCTTTTTTTTTTTTTTTAATGATTCACCCTAATATAGTAAAGGATTTCAATAAGCAATAATAGTCACAAGTATATATTGTCACTCATGACTTACACACGACACAAAATCAATCTTATTTATCAACCCCAAATAAAATACAAGTATTTTACAAAACTAAGTCGCTTATAATATTTTGTATTAGTATTTTATATGTATTACTCTTATTTTTTCTAAATATTTTATATTTTTCATTCATAACTTGTATGTGAAAAGATTTCAATGAAAGCTCTCACTAAATATATATACAATAGAGATAAAAAATTATTTTCCTATAATAACTTTTGATAAGCCAAATAAAAGATAAATAAAGACAAGTAGTTGGAATCTAAATAAGTTCAAAAAGACATTTGGATTTGTTTGATTCTATTAAAAAAAATAGATAATCTCAAGAATGTGTTGTATGATTAAGAAAACACATAACATCTATTTAACCACCACCTTTATAGTCTCTATCAACCTATCACCTTAATTAATTAGGAGGCACAATTAGTAGCATTTATACAATGAGTATAAAGTTATATTTCCACATATTAAACAAACTTGTGATTGCATTGCCAACTATTACTTTTTTTGTTTTGTCATTAATAGCCATATTTACACATAATTGTAAAAATGTATTAAGTGGTTAATCCTCTTTCTTATGGATGCAATTAAGTGCTAACACAAGAAACTATATATATGATTGATTACTCTTAAAGTAAGTAATCCATACTTTGTTTGCTTGCACTTCTTTCTAAAAATAACAAATAATGCTTAACTAATAAATCATATATATATGACCAAGTTGTTGTATATGCCACCAAAAATTAAAATAAATTATATAGATTAATTGGGTTGTAACTTTTTTTCCATTTTTATTAAACGCATGTTAATTATTTTGTCATCTCTTTAAATATGATTATATATCTTAATAATTTTCTTTATAGTCATCTTATTCTATAAAATTTATATCAATTTTTTTGAGTGCATTTTTTTATAATTTATATTATACCAATTCAATCAAGTGATGTAATAGTAAGATATTATGTACTTGTGATGTTGATTTATTTGCCCAAAAATTTCATGTTTAATTATCACATAATCAACTTTAATTATTATTTTTCCTTAAAAGAAAGTATTAACAAGATTGGTCTCAACAAATATGAAAAAACAAACATGGATCAATCTTGCATAATTTCCAACTTTCTCTATTATCACTTAAAAAAGTATAATTATAATTAGAAGATGAAAATTATAATTATAAGAATGAGTTGATGAAACCGACAGAAATTGACTAGTGTTTTTTTAATAGCTAAGGAGCATGTGTGAAGGAGAAAACAAAAAATAAGTGGAGTGAGATAGCAACACACATAGTATTAAAAGTTGACCCTAAATGTTCCCAACAACACCCAAACAAAGCACATGGGAAGAACCAATGAACTTCAAAGAGAGGAACCTTTTTTCAATTGGTGTGATCACCAATCATGTTCATTTGCCTAAATTTTTCATATATTTTTTGAACAAAAATATTATGTATTTATGGTTCCATTTTGATGTGTATAGTGATTTAGGGTTCATATGGTATTTGAAAACAATATTACATGGTCCAATTTATCAACCATATTCGACCAAGCATGTGACCTCTAATTGGTTATACCCTTCATATATGCCTCACATGGCTCAAATCCTTTCACACCTTTTCACATATTAATACTTCTATCTCCAATCATAAACAACATAACCTTAACAAGTTAGAAGTTAGGCACAAATTATTGATGTATTAAACACAATATCCAATTATTTTTTAATTTTATTTTTTATTTAAAATATTTGTTCTAAATCCGTCACTACTTTGTTATTATCTCACTTAGATAAAATAAAATTAATAAGAAAATTTTATCAATTAATCATGTATATAGAGAAGCAAAATCTAGCAATACCTATATAATTAAAATAATTTAAAATTAAGCATAGGAATATGTTGGTCACACATTAATTATTTTGAAATATGATTGTTGAGATAGAGAGATATGTATAGAAAGATGTAATATTCTAGATTCCAGGCTTGCAAATAGATAGGGTTTTGGCCAGCTTTCATGATGGTATAAAGTGGATGAGGCATCTATTAGAATTGGAAATATTATTCAATTTGTTTTAAAGTCACTCTCGTGTCCCAAGTTAAAAGCTACGAGAAAAGAGAACAAAATTTTGCTGTCCAACCATGTATGAATAATAATAATAATAAAAAATTAATTGAAAGTTTATATAGAAATAAAAAATTTGTATAGTCAGGTATTATTCCATAAAGTATGGTTCATATTTCTCTATACACGTGTTGGAGTACAAGTAATAAATTATACATATTCAAGGTAAGTTAGATGTTAAACCAAAAGCATTTTATAACCTTAATATGATAAACCGTTACATTTAAAATTTTAATTTATAAATAAGAATTGATAATTCTAAACTGTTTATCAATTGGAGATTAGTTAAATTTTATTAATTCATAAAATTAGGAGTAAAATTCATTATGTGAAAAGTGAAAACAAATAATGTATTTTAGAGATTATTTAAAGAAGAATTTTGTTAATTAATAAAGAATAAAGATAGTTGTTGTTAGATATGTGAAAATGTAGGGTTGGTAGATTTATGAATACTCTTTTGAACTACTTGGAATATATCCAACTATTCTCCCATTAAATTGGGATGCTTCAAATATATACTCTTTTATTTATTGTGATTAAAAAGCTAGATCTAGAGAATTTATTTATCCATATTTATGGCATGGTTTGTAAGAAGAAGCATCCTTTCAACTAACATTCCTAACGTTGTACTAATTCCAAAGTTACCAAACTATATTTCTGTTTGTACTGTGTCCTCTTGAAGTCAATAGGTTTGGTTTATGTCTCTTTATGTTATCACCATCCTTTAATATATTACTTACTACACACGATTTTTTATTGCCATGGAACTTCAGCAAGAAGTTAAATCCGTTATCAACTTTTCACCAACTAACATTATTTCTTTCTTTTTACTTTTTAAATATGTTTTTATTTTTAAATTATTTTTAAAAATTATGGTTCGTCTTTAAATTAAAGTATATGTTGTTTTTGTACTTCACGAAAATCATGATGTTTTTCATGTAGCAAATTTCATTGTAAACTATAATATAATCTCCATGTGTAGTTTGTTATAAAAGATATTTTACATAATTTTTATAAAGTGTTAAAACAAAATAAATATGTAATTTATTTTAGAGACAATACAATTTATAAAATTAATTTGAAAAGAAAAAACATATTTAATTTTATTGTCATTTGTTTATTAATGATGACTTCATAGTCTCGGAGAAATTTCATTAAAATAATTCTGACATTATTTCATTAACACATTTTAATCCTATTAATAACTTTTAGATATAAGAGAAAACGTCTTGAATATAAAATATATATATATATACGTTAAGTTGTTTGATAACTATTCATATTACCAAAAGAAAGTCTACCTCTATTAATATTCTATGTATAATTATCAAACTATAAAATTAATATTCACTGGATTCTTAATTTAATTTTAAAATAAGAAACACAATTTGTAATTACAAAATAAAAAAACAAAATGTTGAGAAGAGAAAATAAACTCAAAGAATTCATGATTGATATCAAACTCAGTTAGATCTTAATTATGTGAATTGATCCTAAGAAAATAATTCTCCATTGACAAAGAATACAAAATGCAATTGAAAAAAAAATCAAATTAAATTTGAGAGAAAAGTCTATAAAGAAACAATTCATAAAAGTGAAAATAAGGAAACCATTTATAATCATTAATTATTTGTCTATTGATAGTTTATAATCATCTTTAATTAACAATAACAAAATTTGAACATAGAACTTTGCATAAATTATAAAATTCATCATTACTAAATTCGAATTAATGTATTTAATTAAACCAATCAATTAATTACTATATAACGGGATTTAGTTGTCAAAAACTATCCATTACCAGATGAGTTTTTTTATCAAACCTTTTTTTAGAGTAAATCATTTGAGATTAAAAAATAGTGTTGTAAAAACGGACAATCCGGCCCGACCCGACCCGGCTCACCACAAGTTGATCACTTAGTGAATCAATCCAATCCGGTTTATTAGTGAGCCAGAAAAATTTGAATCCGATCCGACCCATCACGGATTAGTGGATAAACAGGTTGCTTAGTGACTAACTTAATTATAATTGTTTTTAAATAATAAAAAATTACAAACTTTCTGTATTTCAAATTTAAACAATTTTCACTCCCAACATGGGTGTTTAATTAATTTTGGAAATAGGAAATTTAAATAATTTTTTCAAGCAAAAAAAAGTAAATAATTTTTAATAAAATTAAAATTTAATTTTAATAAAATAAAATTAGGTAGGTGAGTTGGTGGGCCAACCCAGTCCACCACGGGTTCAATTCGGATGAGTCGGGTTTAAATTAGCCGGATTAAGATCTGAACCGCATAAAAAAATACATTTTTTTTAAACTCATTCCGACTCGAACCCGTGGTAGGTCGAATTGACCCGCGGATCGTGATCCATTTTGACAGCTATATTGAAAATGTATTAATATATAAAATATAAGGGATAAAGAAAAACAATAGCCTAATTAGTTTTTTCTTGGTTTAAATCCTTTTTTGGTCCTTAAGTTAAGTTCTCATGTTCAGTTTAGTCTCTGCTTTTAAAAATGTCAACCTTTAGTCCCTATGATATATAAAATGTATCAAATTAGTCCTATCCGTTAACAAATCACAAGTTTTTCATTAAGTGATTTGTTGTTCATAACACCTTCCGTTAACAAATCACAAAATATTGGATACCTAGATATGAAAACTTGTGATTTTTCATTAAGTGATTTGTTCTTTCATATCATAGGAACTAAAGGTTGACATTTTTAAAAGCGAGAACTAAACTGAACATCATAACATAACTTAGGACAAAAAAGGATTTAAACCTTTTTTTCTTTTATTTACAGAATTCGTTCCGGTCTCTGAAATTATAAAACATTCAATTTAGTATTTTAACTAAAAAAATTATATAAGGTAATTTATCTTTGTCCAAACTAGAGTTGATAGAGTCGAAATTTACAATCAACAACAGTTCTAACCGAGGCTAAATGTTTGAGACAAATTAGTAACATTTTAGTCAATTTCTAACATTTCAATTATAAGATATTTAAAATTCAAAAAAATAATTAAAATTGTAATTTTTAAATTATGAAAAGTTCATACCGTCTTAAAGTTAATTTTATTTTATTTCAAATTAAATTAATAATTAATTAATAAAAAATTTAACATTCTAATGCAATGAAAATAAAAATTAATTTTTTATTTTATTTATTATTTATGTAAACTTAAAATACATAAATTATTTATGTACGAATTAATTTTCATATTTTATAATATTATGGACAGAAATTATAATAAAATTTATTCAGTAAAATTAAATTTCTACTTTATATTTTCATAGATAAATAATTTTAAACTGTGTTTAGTGAAGAGAATAGTTTAACATAAAAAAATTAAAATTGAAATTTAAAAACTAAAATCATGTCATTTTTCACTTGTGAAATTACTTTTGTGATAATTTTTATTTGGATTAAAGGGTTATTTAAAACGATGTTGACACCATTGGTAAATTCCTCGGGGAAATAATTTTCTTACTTATCATATCTTTCCAATCCATTATATTATAATCGACTTTCAAATTTATAATGTCTAAATTGAAAATTATATATAATCTATTTTGATCAACTACTTCATTATATCTTCCAATCCATCGAATTTATATAATTAAGCTTATCAAAATGATTTTCATTCTGTCAATCTTTACCATCGAAGTTTTTCGTTCTTCAATTTATAACTTAAAATCTAAAATTGTTTTTAATTTCTCAAATTTAATCACTAAGAATTACATTATCATTAATTAAGATAACCTAAATAAACATGTACGTAATATTTACATTCTCTCTAAAAATTTTCAAAATATATTTAAATCATAAAAATAAAATCAAAATTGCAATATATATATATATATATATATATATATATATATATATATATATATATATATATATATATATATATATATATATATATATATATATATAAACCATCTCCACCTATGTTGACATGATACATTTTAGCCTATGTTGGTTTGGTATATTTTGGTTTATTTTAGTTTGGTACATGTTGGTATATGTTGGTCCAGTATAACTTGATCAATGTTGATATGATACATTCAGTTTATAGTGGCCTCGAACATCTCAGTATATAATAGTCTGAAACATCATAACTTAAGATGGCTTGGAATATTTTAACCTATAATGATCGAGTACATCTCAACCTATGATAACATAGAACATTTCAACCTATGATGGCTTAGATTTTCTCAAACTAAGATGACTCATATCATTTTGATTAATTGAAAATATGACTTTGGGTTAAAGAATATTACACAGTTTGCCAATCAAGGTTAATTAAGGAAGTTATTCACAGGTCAAAGTCCAACCAAATAAAATTGCATAAGTTTAGTAATAATAAAACTATTCATGATGTCACTACTTACGTACTCATTATTACAACATTTATTGTTATTTGACGTACTTGACTAACTTCAGTGTTAAAGTGCCTTATGCAGGTACACCCTTTCTCGATTTAAAGAGAAGTGAGCCTAAAACATCTCAACTTAAAGGCATGAAGTTGGAAGTGCACCTTCTCTAAGTTTGAGGCTACATCCAAATCCTTAAACATTTTGGTTTAAAAAGTAAGGAGTCTTTGCTAGGAGTTTGAAGGGTCTTCATAGGGTGATTTCGGTCTTGTAAGAACATTGATGCCCACCGTGGAACCGAGATATATTTTGTAAAGAAAAAATTATATGGTTTTTATAAGAAGTAAGATCACAAGTTTAAGAGAAATTGGATATCCCTCTAATGAGAGGTCATGCAAAAGGCCTTCGTTGACATCTAGGTCTTAGGTTCTCGACCACGCCTTATTAGTTTTGACATCTCAACCTCATCCTCTCGGTTTCTACATCTCGGCTTCAATCTATTGGCCTTTACATCTCAATTTCAACATCTCAAACTCATCTCTCGGCCTCTACATCTTAGCATCAACCTATTGGCCTTAACCTCTCGGTTTTGACATCCCCACATCAACCTCTTAGTTTCAACCTATTGGTTTCAACATCTTAGCCTTGACTTCTCTATATCAACCTCTCGACCTCGACTTCTCGGTCTTGACATGTCGATCTCAACCTCGACTTCTCGGTTTTGACATGTCGATCTCAACCTCTTGGCTTTGACTTCTTGATCTTGAAATATCGACCTCGACACTCGTCCTTACCTACTCAGTCTTGACATCGGCATTAACACCTCGTTTTTGCCATCTTAGTGTCGACATCTCGGCCACAACCTCTTAGGCTCGACTTTTCAATCTTAACTTCTCAATTTTGACATCTCAGCCTCATTCTATCTACCTCTACCTATTGACCTCAACCTCTCAGCCTCGATTTCTTAGTCTTGGCATATCAGCCTCGACACCTTGTTATTTCCTTTGTAGTGTTGACATCTTGGCCTCAACCTCTCGGCATCTACCCGTCGGCCTCAATTTTTCAGCCTTGAAATCTCAGCCTCAACTTTTTAGCCTTGAAATCTTGGCCTCGACTTTTCAGTTTTGACATCTCTGCCTCAACCTCTTAGCCTCAACATCTTTACCTCTACCAGTCTGCCTCAAACTCTTAGCCTTTACTTCTCAATTTTGACATCTCGGCCTCAACATCTCAGCCTAGATTTCTCAATCTAGACATATCAGCCTTGACCTCTTGGCCTTTACTTATCCCCTTGACTTCTAAATCTTGACATCCCTACTAACTACCTTGTTAGTCATGGTTGAATATCATTTGCAGTTCCCTACTAGTTACCTTATCAGTCATGGTTGAGCATTCATTATAGTTCTCTGTTGGCTACCTTGTCAATCTTGGTTAAAGATCCTTTGTAGTTTCCAATCGGCTACCTTGTCGGTCCTAGTTGAGCAATTCTTATAGTTCCTTACCAAGGTCTCCTTTGGTCCTAGTTGAACATGCTTTTATGTTTCCTACCAAGCTCTCCCTTGGTCCATGTTGAACATGCTTATAAGTTCCTTACCAAGGTCCTCCTTCGTCCTGGTCGAACGTGCTTCTAATTTTCCTACCAAGATCCCCCTTAGTCCTAGTTCAACATACTTTTAAGTTCCTTACCAAGGTTCACCTTGCTCATAGTTGAATTGATCTAACTTTCATCAAATGTTTCCCACTAAGACCTATCTTAAACCTAGTTAAACCTTAATTACCTCCCATTAACAACCTAACAATTTGGTAAGATTCCAATCAAGCCTTTTTGTCTCTTTGCTCCTCGAGGTTGAAGGGCTAGTATACCATTGGGACGAGATAGCTAAAGAATATGAAATGGTCGCTGCATTACTATGCGTCATATCAGTCCATTGTAGCCTATATCATGTTGGTATTTCAAAACTCTCACTTGGGTCATATCGAGTCTGAGGGGCTAGTATATTGTATGTATCTGAAACCATCTCAGCCTATGTTGGCTTGATATATCTTAGCTTATGTTGGTCTAATACATCTCGGCCTATGTTAGCCTGATACATATCAGTCTATGTTGGTCGGATACATTTTAGTTGTGGTGGCATGGTATATCTCAGCTTATGTTGGCTTAATATATCTCAGCCTATGTTGGCCAGGTACATCTTAACCTATGTTGGCCAAGTACATATTGACATATGGTGGCTTGATACATCTAGCCTATAGTGGTATGGTACATCTTGGCCTATGTTAGCTTGATACATTTGAGCTTATGTTGGCCTAGGACATCTCGACCTATGTTGGCTTGATACGCCTTAGCCTATGGTGGCCTGGTACATCTCAGCCTATAATGACCTAGAACATCATGACTTAAGATGACTTCGAACATCATGACCTATGATGGTTAGGTACATCTCGACTATGACAACCTAAAACATCTCAGCCTATGATGACTTAGATGTCTTAATTTTGGTTAACTGGAAATATGACTTAGGGCTAAAGAAGATTACACAGGTTGTTAATTAAGGTTAATTGAGGTAAAAGAAATTTAGGCCCAAACCCAACCAGGTAAAGGCCCATAATAATAGTATAATTCATTCATGAGGTACTCTTTATTAAAACATTTATTGTTATTTAACGTACTACTTCTGTAGACACAACTCATCTTGGTCTCGAAAAAACATGAACCTAGAACAGTTTGGTTTGACAGTGTAAAATTGAAAACACATCCCATTCTCAATCTAAACCTACATCCAAGTCTTATAACATTTTGTTCTAAAAAGTAAAAGATCTTTATTAAGAATTTGAATTTTTTTCATAATATGATTTCAGTATTGTAAAAACAAACAAACAAATAAATAAATAAATATATATATATATATATATATATATATATATATATATATATATATTATCTTTTATATTTATCTCTACTGTGATTTTCTTCTTGGAATATTATATATTTTCATGTAACATCTAATCATCATTTCAATAATATCAATTTTATTTCAGAAAAGTAAATAAAATAGAAATTAGGCTAGATTTTTTTTCTTGAAGAAAATATCATAAATTAGTCTTATTAGATCCAAAAAGATTTTAAGATTTTTACCCAATATCAATATAAAAATTTGCAACCTTTAGAAAACTCAAAAAATTCTTATAATATTAAATTGTACAAATATAACTTACAAACATATATATTTGAACCTTTCAAAACTTAAATTCAATTCAATTTCAAACTTGAATTCGAATTCAATATCACAAATATTTATAAATACTTAAACTTCAAACAATTTATAAACACATGCTTCACGATCATTCAATAATCCTCAAAATTTAAATATAAACTATCAAAATCTCATATGCTTCTTAAATATACAAATTCAACAACTTTGATCGAGCAACATCTCTACATAAAATATATGTTGGAAGTCCCACATCGACTATAGTTAAGGTCAATTTATAATATATAAGTGAGGTGCAGACCTTACCTTACAAACCGGTTTTGTGGGATTGAGTTAGGCCTAAAACTCACTTCTAACATGGTTAGAGTCTATATCCTAGCGATATTTATTAGTTCCACCCACTATTGGACCGTAGCCGAATATATACTTCATAACAAAGTTAAACTTCATACATACAAAACTTTAATCAATAATCACAACATAATCTTATTATCCAGAACTATGAACTAACTAAGATCAACTTTGTTCAAAAAATATGCATGCAAATCTTAACCTTATACATGCAATTAAATTCTATAAAATCAACTTATGAAAATATTGGAGAGAAATATTGTACTCCAGACCAAGATTTATGTAATCCGTTCTTTTCTTGATCCATGCAACATGAATGTGAACACAAACATATGTTCAATTTATACAAACCTTTCAAGAAACAATATCAAAAGAAGATTAGATTTAGAGTAAACAAATTTTCTATCATAATTAAAGTAAAGTTTGTTTATCTTTATTTCTGAATAGAATATACGAAAAGTAGTTTTAAGTAAAATAAAATACCTGGCTTTGACTTACGAGTCTCTTTAAAAAGATTCCACAAACATTTTCATTTTTTAAATAAAAAAACAAAAATCCGTTAAGATATAAATCAAAAATCATTTTATTTGACAAGATTTCTGTGTTCCTTTTAGATTTTTTTTGTTTTTTTTTTGTGGTGAATGATAGATAATTTGACAAGATTATTTAAATGCGACCCTTTCCAAGTTCACCTAATTCATAGTATTGGGCAATAACCCAAATCAAATAAAATCATTTGATTGTATTTTGTTAGGACTTAAAAGTGAAAAAAAGAAAGTTGCATGGCATGGCATGCAATGCAAGACAGCTAATGAATTTGAAAAAAGATATAGAAAAAGTGTTATGTCCCACAGGCAAGAAATAATGAAGAATATATATACACCCAACAATCACCCACCATATGAGATATGAGATGCAAAACTCACTCACTCACTCACTCACATGGCCTCCAACACACCATACCCAACCGCTCATTAAGGAGCACTCAAAGGATCTCTATTCATTCCAACAACTTTCAAACCTTATCTTTATTATTCATCCTCTTTTCAAATACTTCAATATTTCCCTTCAACTTCCTCTTCTTTTCTTTATTCTAGTGTTATTTCTTTTTTTTCTTTCATCATGTAAAAACAACAAACATAAGTTTTGTCTCTTTTAATCAAGTCTTTTTTATTCATGTTATTGGAAATCAATTTTGTTCACATGTTTAAAATTTTGAATCTCCTAATTCTGTTAGTCCCTTTCAATTTTCTTTTTCAAATGAAAATTTCTTGTCTTTAGTTGTTCTGTATGAAAGATTATATATTTTTATTATTCTTATCATGAAAGTAAAAGAGAAATTAGATAAATATTTATATGATTTATTATTTTTTTTGTGTTTTGATGACAAATAAACTCGTTTTTGTGGATGTTGTTCGAATCTATCTTCGTTTTGACTATAAATATCTGAATTGACTAAATAAGGATATAGGTATGGATATTACCCTCCAACATATATTGAAATTCAAAATAATGAAAGACTTAGTTAAAAGAAAAATAGTGTTAGATTAGTTTAAAATTAGAAGGAAAATTCTTTTTACTTTAAAACCAACTCTAACCCTATTTTTCTACATGTACCAAAAATCAAATATAAATCTAATAATTATATTATAATAATATAGTTAGAATTGGTTTAAAAATAATTCTTGAAATATTTAATAAAAATGTACATTTTAATAAAAAATCTCAATAGAAAATTTATATAAAAATTAAAATTGATCTCAATTTAAAGAGAGATAAAATTATTCTATTAAAAAAATTGAGACTGAATTGAATCAAAATAAAGAATATAAGAACGAAATTAAATATAAGACACTAACTTATGATATTGTTATTTGCGGCGAGAACGAATTTTTTTAATTAAAAAGAATTAAATAAATGAAATAAAATGACAAAAAAATAACAAACTAACACGTGTTATATCATGTTTAATGTTTTTAAATATTTACATTGAATAAAGTCAAGGATTAAATTAGTATTTAAGCTTTAAAGTTAAATTAAAATATGTTTCCTCTAATTTAAATAAAAAAATTCAAAAACTTTTATCAAGTCTTAAATAAAATTAAAAAAAATACTTTTAATTACATGCACTTTCAACTTTTACTAATGTATCTTGTGTTATTTTACTATTGTATCTTGTGTTTAAGTATACCTTAATCATTCTCTCTGCCTTTCTAACAAAGTAAGTCATATCCATGCAAATTTTTCATATCTCCCACTTATAGCATCCTCACTTACATATATTATGTTGCAAAGTTCTTTCCATTTAGTTGATATAAATTTATCATGCTGCATCACTATTACTCACTTCTTACTTTTATTCATAAAACTATAATGATCCATTAGTAATTTCTATCGATAACACGAAATAACCGACGAATAATACTCTCTATTGGTAAATATCCGTTAATTATTTTAGTATTTCTTGTAGTGTGCTTACTTGTTTTTTTAATCTTCTAGTGTTCCTAAATCCTTACAAGTTGTTTCACAAGTTAAACATATTTTTTTAAACTATCTTTAACTTTTTGTTTCATAAATACCATAAGTATCTTAGGTCTACCTAATAAACTCTTCAATAGTTTATTCTTGATAATTTATAATTGTTTTTATAAAATATATTCTTGCTATATATATTTTTATCATAATAAATAATATTTACTTTTAATTAAATGATAATTTCATCCTAATAAGAGTAATGAGATGACTTGCTCCCTACTCATCAAACTATTAAGCATTATAACATGTAGTTTATATTAAAAACTTTAACATATGTGGTATAGACATAAATATAAGGAAGCGTTACCAAAAACAAGTCATGATGCATAACACACTACAATTCGTAAGAAGCAAATTCATCTGAATTCATTAGACTGTGCTCAATGTTCAATCAATTGACTCTCAATTTTTTAAGATGACTCTAACACAACGCTAAGCATAAAAAGCTTTTTAAGAATGTATGATAAATAAGGTGTTTTGAAAGATAATGTGTTATTTCAATTGGTATGAACTAACAATTTGATATTAGGCCTTTAGATGACTGAAGAAAGATCTTAAAAGATATATGGATAACAAAAGAGAGGCAGTTGGCAAACTTACTCTATTTAAATGAAAACAATTTGATTATTAGAAGTCACGCATGATTGTCTTTTTCAAATTTTGTTGTTGCATAAACATAGTTGAAAATGGTAATTAGCATGATTTCAGTCAAGGGATTCCTAGACTGATCTTATTAATTACAATCTTCACATATCAACACAAATTATAAAATATTAAGAGCAATCACCTAGTTTGAGTTGGTGTAAATAGTTTCTAAGGTGATTCTTGGCTTAATTGAGCTATGTTTTATGTGATCTTGAAAGGGTAAGGGGTTGGAAGGTTGGTCAAGGTTTAGGATAGATGTTGTGAGAATCTTTGATGATTATTGGAGCTAAGAATTGTGCAACCATTATCATCATAGCCTAAGATGCATAAGGTTGGAGATTGAATTCTTGGTTCTTTGATTAGTGTTTATAGTTTAATGTATGGGAAAAAAATGGTTTAGGTTCCTTTAATTATGGTGGTGATTTAATGGTCTATAAGAAAAAGGGGCAAATTGAATCTAATATGATTTCTTAGAGGATTTGACTTGGTTTCTTGATTTGCTTTCTTGGAGGATTTAGCGATGATAGTGTGGGTTAGGAGATGCTTATGCTATGTTACTCTTGAAAAAAGGGAAAGAGAATAACAAGAATGGAAAAGGAATTACATAAAAAAGGAAATTTGAATCTCACCATTATATGTGATTTCTGATGGGGAAAGGGCCAAAACAAATAACAACTTATCAAAGTGTAATAACGCAGCGGAAATTCAATCCCCCTTCTTGCGAGAATCTGCGAGGAGCACCAAACAAATAGAACAAAAAATAGAATCCAAAGCACAAAGAGACACCAACAATTTTTAACGTGGAAAACCCCTCAATGCAAGGGTAAAAACCACGAGTCGTCCAGACCAATGAAAAATCCACTATGATCAATAATAGGGTACAAAAGAGTCTCCAATAATAATACCAAATGGTATTTTCAATAAGCCAAATTAACTAAGCACAAATGCTTACAAATGAGAACAAAGAAGATGAAAATCCTCCAAAACAGGGCTGCTGTTGCGGGACCGATTTCTCCCAATCTAGACCTTCGATTGACGATCCGAACGGTCCGAATGAAGAACCATATGTCTGGAACCTACTGTCCAAATATCAGCTCGATCCAACGGTGAACGACTTCACAGCGACGAAAACACCAGTGCAGGTTTAGGGTTTTGCGAGAATTACTTTCTCTCTTTCTTTTTCTCTCACTTTTGTCTCTCTTCAAATGACTCTCCTTGTTCTCTACTAATCTGACCCATCTCATTTTAACATAATGAGACATAATGGACCACACTATTTGGGCCTATTCTCCACATAGGAAGGGAGTCCAATAACCCTACAATTTCCTATTAAAGCTAGAGAGAGGAGATGAACTTGATTTCTCAAGGTAAAAACTACCATCAAGAGGACTTTAAACAAGTACCACCAATAAAACATAAGAGAGAGAGAGAGTTCCATTAAACAAGGATGACAAATTTATATAAAACATATTTACATAAAACATAAATATGTTGTAATAGATATCTCTTTACTTCATTGATAATCTAAGTCACATAAACTAAGATACCATGTGTTGAAAACATGAAATGGGGTTTTTGCACACCCAGAGATATATGTAGATGTGTATCATATGTTGTAATAAACTTACCTTGATCCATGACTCTTAAGTTCGCTTGATAAATTAAGTCTTAAATTGGATTAATGTTACTTTGTGGTTAAACATAATTAATACAAATATTCCAAAATTTGGAAGTTGATATTTCACATATTGAAATCTTTAATGTATAAATCCACATCTAGTCTATATATATTTTTGTTTTTATGAAATTGAATTGTTTTAGGTTTACTAATCAAAATGTTTCCTATAGATACAAGTGCAGAAATAAACATCTATAAAAAATTAAATTTTTATTTTAAACTCTTTTTATATATATATATATATATATTTTGTTATGTTTACATTTATTTTGAAATACTAAATGTGTTATAAAAACTCTTTATGGATTTATAGGAAAGTAGACGGTTTGGTGAGGATTTAAACTAATCTTCTTTTAGTTGTGTCAGAAATTTTTAGAAATACGGTAGTCTTTTATGTTGACAGTTTTAACTTTGTAGTCAACATAAGAAAAATGGAGTAATATTTGTTATTTAGACTTAGCTTCCTTTGTTTGTTGACCGGTCAGTCCGGTCGGTCTGGTTGTTTACTTTGGGCTTGTTTTGTTTTGGGCTTGTTTTGTTTGCGGGCTTTGCCTGTTGCGCGTTTACGTTGGTTATAAATAGTAACCAACCCCACTCTTTCAATTACAACTTTTCATTCAATAATATTCAGTATTCATTCTCTCGCTCCGCTCTCTCTCTTTTATTATTCTCTGGTTCTAGGGTTTTCTCGAAATGCCCCAAGAACCCAACAATTGGCGCCCACCGTGGGGCAAGGATTCAAGAATTCCCAAGGAGCAATGGCAACCAAGTTCGACGTGGAGAAATTCAACGGCGCTAATGACTTCGGGCTGTGGAAGATCAAGATGGAGGCAATCTTGATACAGCAGGGATGTGATGAAGCGTTGAAGGGTGAGTCGAAGATGAGTGATGCCATGACTCAAGAAGAGAAGAAAAAGATGGGAGATAAGGCAAGGAGTGCAATCATCTTGTGCCTTGGTGATAAGGTACTGAGGGAGGTTGCGAAGGAGAAGACTGCCGCTGAAATCTGGGCAAAACTAGAGTCTCTGTACATGACGAGATCGTTGGCTCATAGGTTGTGCCTGAAGCAGCAACTCTTTTCGTTCAAGATGTCAGAATCAAGAACGATAGAGGAACAGATTGCAGAATTCAGCAAGATAGTTGATGATCTGGAGAATATTGAAGTGAAGTTGGAGGATGAAGATAAAGCTGTCATCCTGTTGAATGCGCTTCCAAGAACCTTCGAGCATTTCAGGGATGCGTTACTCTACGGGAAAGATCAAGTGATCACGTTAGAGGAGGTTTTGACGTCAATTCGAACCAAGGAGTTCCAAAAACTCCAAGATTCGAAGACAACCGAGGAAGGAGCGTCCGGATTGATCTCGGTGAAAGGGAAAGGAAAGAAGCAGTCTGGAAAAGAGAAGAAGCTGAATCCGGACGGTACGAAGCAGGTGCGTTGCTTCAAGTGCCAGAAGATGGGTCATATCAAGAAGTTATGCCCGGAGAAAGGAAAGGCCGGTCGGCCACAAGAAACCGCTGATGTGGCAGAGGCGTCTGAGGGATATGAGTCGGCTGGAGTGCTGGTGGCTTCGTCTGAAGATCCTCAAAGGAGCTGGGTCATGGATTCCGGCTGCTCCTATCACATGTGCCCGGTGAAGGAGTTTTTTGAGAATCTTGATCAGAAAGAGCATGGTAATGTACTGCTCGGAAATAACAAAGCTTGCCGAGTGCAAGGTGTGGGGTCGGTGAGGCTGAAGATGTTTGACAATCGTGAGATGGTGTTGCAGGCTGTTAGGTATGTGCCCGAACTAAAGAGAAATTTGATTTCTATTAGTGTATTTGATCTTGGAGGTTACACCACTAAAGTTGAAGATGGAGTAATGAGGGTTTGTTCTGGAGATTCTGTGGTTGCCAAAGGCAGAAGGAGGAACGGCTTGTACATTCTGGAGGGATCTACTGTCATTGGTCATGTCTCAGTAGCAAGTGGGACCGAGAATACCGCCCGGTTATGGCACTTGAGGATGACACACATCAGTGAGAAGGGTCTTGAAGAATTGGAAAAGCAAGACTTGCTTCTGGGAGACAAACTGCAGAAGCTGGATTTCTGTGACCATTGTGTCTTAGGGAAATCACACAGGATACCGTTCGGAAAAGGGAAACACTCAACCGAACGCCCCTTTGAATATGTCCATGCTGACTTATGGGGACCGGCAAGAACCTTAACTCATGGTGGAGGAGCGTATTTCTTAAGTATAATTGATGATTTCTCAAGGAGAGTGTGGATTTACGTTCTAAAAAATAAGTCTGAAACGTTTCAGAAGTTCAAAGAGTGGCACACACAGATTGAGAACCAATTGGGGTGTAGGCTGAAATGCCTAAGAACCGATAATGGGCTGGAGTTCGTTTCAGAGGAGTTTAATGGTTTTTGCAAAGAGAAAGGGATCAGGAGGCACAGAACGGTCGTTGGAACTCCGCAACAGAATGGCTTGGCCGAACGGATGAATAGAACCATTCTGGAGAGGGTCCGGTGCATGTTGTTGGGATCAGGGTTGTCAAAGGCTTTCTGGGGAGAGGCTGCCAATACGGCCGTCTATCTGATTAACAGGAGTTCGTCTTCAGCTCTCAATTTTAAAACGCCAATGGAAGTGTGGAGTGGACGACCGACTGATTACTCACACTTGAGAGTGTTTGGTTCTTTGGCGTTTGCTCATGTCAGGGGTGATAAGCTGGATTCCCGGGCGGTGAAATGTATCTTTCTTGGATACGCCGACGGAGTTAAGGGATACAGGTTATGGAGGTTAGATTCACCTTCAAAACTAATCATTAGTAGGGATGTCATTTTTGATGAAATAAGGATGGCGATGCACCCTGAAAACTCTGGAAGTGAGAAGAAGATTCCCGTGGAGGTGGAGCATACTACTAATGGAGCTGGCACGCCCGGTGGGACTGAGGAAAACCAAACGGGTGAAGGGCAAGTTGAAAACGGTCGGACGATAGAGGAGAACCGATTGGATGAATTTCGAACAGACCTTGGTGATGATACAGATGGTATGTCTGGCGAGGGTCATGGAAAAGCTGCTGGTGTTGATTTGAGAAACTATCAGCTTGTTCGTGACAGAGAAAGAAGGATCTCCAAGCCAACCAAACGGTTTGGAGAGGCGGATCTAATCTGCTACGCCCTGAATGCTGTTGAAGATCTTAACCGATCGGATGAACCGAGAAGTTATAAGGAGGCCTTTGACAGCAGCGACCGACATCTTTGGCAGAGTGCTATGGAAGAAGAGTTGGAGGCTTTGAAAAAGAATAGCACCTGGAGATTGGTGGATCTGCCGAAGGGTAAGAAGGTCATAGGTTCGAAATGGGTTTTCAAGAAAAAGGAAGCTACACCGGGCGGTGAGAAAGCGAGGTACAAAGCTAGGCTTGTTGCCAAAGGCTTTACTCAGATTGAAGGCGTAGACTATCATGAGATCTTTGCTCCAGTGGTTAAGCATTGTTCGGTCAGAGTTCTGATGGCAATAGTTGCGCATTGCAATTTGCATCTTGAACAGTTGGACGTTCGGACAGCTTTTCTGCACGGCGATTTGGAGGAAACCATCTATATGAAGCAACCGGACGGTTTCGCTGTGGATGATAGGGTGTGTCTGTTGCAGAAGTCACTTTATGGCTTGAAGCAAAGCCCAAGGCAGTGGTACAGGAAATTTGATGACTTTCTGATAAAGCTGAACTTCAAGCGGTGCAATTATGATGACTGTGTTTACACTCTGAATCATGACGGTGAAATGTTATATCTCCTGCTTTATGTGGATGATATCCTAATTGCTAGCAGTGACAGGGGCATGATCGGTGAGACGAAAGCAAGGTTGGCGGATGCTTTCGAAATGAAAGAGCTAGGGGAAGCAAGGCGGATTTTGGGCATAGACATTAAAAGGGATAGACCGGGCGGTAACCTTTTTCTGTCTCAGGAGTGCTATTTGCAGAAGGTAATTTCAAGGTATCGGATGGCTGAATCTAAAATGGCCAGCACGCCGGTCGGTCAACACTTGAAACTTACCAAGGAGCTATGCCCAATGACCAAGGAAGAAAGAAAGAAGATGGAATCTGTTCCATTTTCAAATGGGATTGGGAGCATTATGTATGGCATGGTCTGCACAAAACCGAACGTGGCGCACGGTGTTAGTGTTCTCAGTCAGTTCATGGTTAATCCTGGACCAACACACTGGGAAGCGTTGAAGTGGATGCTCAGATATATACGGGGGTCTCTCGGTACTGGATTGTCTTTCCAGAATAACTTTCAAGGTGGAGGGTATATTGAAGGTTTTGTTGATTCTGACTTTGCCGGATGCATGGACACTAGGAAATCCCGATCGGGATATGTGTTTACACTGTTTGGGACTGCTGTTAGCTGGAGGTCTACACTACAGTCGGTTGTGGCTTTGTCAACTAAGGAAGCTGAGTACTATGCTCTTGCTGAAGGAGTTAAGGAGGCACTGTGGTTGAAAGGTTTGGTTCGGGAACTTGGTTTTGATCAAAAGTCTGTATGTGTTCATTGCGACAGCCAGAGTGCTATTCATCTGGCCAATCATCAGATTTATCATTCCAGAACCAAGCATATTGACGTCAAGCTGCACTTTGTCAGAAGCATTGTTGAATCCGGTGACGTTCAAATCTGCAAAATTGCATCCGAAGAGAATCCTGCAGATATGTTGACAAAGCCGCTCGCTAAGGAGAGGTTTCTCTTGTTGTTGTCCAGGATTGGGTGTCTACCGGTCGGTCACTAATTGTTTGACCGGCCGTGTCCGTGTTTTACTTTTGTTTTTGTTTTTGAAGCAAGTCTAGGTGGAGAATTGTTATTTAGACTTAGCTTCCTTTGTTTGTTGACCGGTCAGTCCGGTCGGTCTGGTTGTTTACTTTGGGCTTGTTTTGTTTTGGGCTTGTTTTGTTTGCGGGCTTTGCCTGTTGCGCGTTTACGTTGGTCATAAATAGTAACCAACCCCGCTCTTTCAATTACAACTTTTCATTCAATAATATTCAGTATTCATTCTCTCGCTCCGCTCTCTCTCTTTTATTATTCTCTGGTTCTAGGGTTTTCTCGAAACGCCCCAAGAACCCAACAATATTTGTTAAGGTTCATTGTAATGAAAATCAAACTCATGTAAAACTTGATTTTAAGCTTATCAAAAGATTTATTTTAGTTATATTATGCTTAATGATTATATTAGTTTGATAATATTTTACTTGATTATTTAGGATTTGGTTATCATTGAAAAGTATTTTTAAATCTATATTATTGTGAATAACACCTAAGTTGAATTTATTTTAAGGATAAACTAATTTAAATTAATATCAAACAATTTTCTTAAGAAATTAAGATGTGAATAATTTAATAAATTTATGATACGATTAAAATTTACCAAAATAAATTTATATTTAATTATTTTGCATGAAGGATAGTTTTTGTGAAACTCAGTTCCAAAATCTTAATATTTTACTTTAGCATATCATTTTAATTTATTTCACAATTGTTCAAGAATCATTCCAATTCAAAGTTTGATTTCTTATTCTTTATTTTATTATCTTATCATTGTCTTTAATTTTTTTTTATGTTTTACTATTTATATTTTATTTTATTTAAAACAAAAGATTTAATTTTACAAAAAATAACAAATAAGCCTTCTGAAACTTAAACATTGGGTTAGTCCTTGGATTTCAATACTCAAATTTAAAAAAGCAAAACAAAAATTACTTTACTAGTTATGAATTTAGTACACTTATCAAATTATAATAAGATCGAAAAATCTTATTAAATAAGGAAGTATACTTAGTATAACATTTAGTGATGTAATAGAAGACACTGATAACATTGAAGGGTTTGATGGTGGAGTTGCTAACACTACATTGAATAAGACATAAAAACATCCAAGGTTTCATAAAAAAAATGTTGTAATTCCTATAAAGTAACCTTTTTTATATTTTAAAACAAATAATAAAATATGATATTCTTTTAGAATTCTTAATTCTTTTAGAATTCTTAATTTGAGTGTGAGAGATAGAAAATAAAGCATGAAACGTAACATCAAATAGAGGCAAGCAGAGCCTATGTGGTCACCAAAAGTTTCTGATAGAGAAACTTTGATGAGTAGCTTTATGTCACACCTCAAAGATTCATTCACACGAAGATCAAAACCACTTGTATATAGACATTTTCTTCGTAATGGCCCTCTTCAAAAAGCTATTTATATATGTAGGATATTGCTATTTTTATTTCATAATATTTTAATATCATTTACATGTCATTCTGTAATTGGTTCAAAATTACTTCACAATCAATAATAATAATAATTATTAACATTGACTAATTACAGAATAACACGTAAATGATATTAAAATGTTGTCCAAAAAAATATTGTAAGAATATCATTATTCTTATATATATCACTTCCGATTTGGACCTTCTTTCATCAAATAATAATAACCTATGGATAATGTTATCAATTCTATGATCATTCAGTTCCTTTTACTTAATTCATCTTCTCCAAATTATTACTATTTTTTATTCATCTCTTTCTTTTATTCAACCTTTATTTAAATTTTTAACTGTGAAAATGAGACCTTTTAGTTGTTATAAGGATGTGGTTTTACTTCCTTAACTATAATTATAACCTTTCCATGTCAAAATAGTACGATTTTTGTTTTTTATATTTAAAATTTGTTTACATGACATCGAATAATAATAGTTTGAAAAGGTATAATCATAGAATTATAATATGTGAGATCCAATCATTTGGATCATTTTTATAGCTTTTTAGACAATACTACTTTTAAAAAAGTGTTTCTATAAAATGAAAATATACTCATTTCTTAAAGAAAATTCAGAGTGAAAATTAAAGTCTAACTACACTTCGTAGTTTTTGTTATCGAATGCAAGCAAAAAATCATTCTAATTATGAATATATAGGGAAATATTCAAATTTTTTGTCTATTTATCTAATTAACAAATTAATTTCCCTTGTATCTTTTTCTTGAATAATTTCCTCTGTAATTTATGTCAAAAAGGTAATATCGTGCAAGACATTTCCATAAAAGAATAAAAAAAGTTAAAGAAATGTTTAGATTGGGCCAATAGTAAAATTTAGTTAAGGGCTCATGCTTCCTCTGTTCTGTTGTTTCTTAGTACACCAGTTTTTTTTCGCGTTTTTGGATAAAAATATTTCGAATATTAGCAACTTTATTTTTAATTACATATATGAATAAGTAGTATATAGTCTCATACGATTTCAAATGAAGAAATGTACGACTTCCACACTACTACAATAAAAAAAGGTGAAGTCGTGTATTTCCATACTTTTTTTATTCTTAATAATTAATTAGAAACATATATAATGGATTCTACAGTTTTAAAATTGTATAAGGAATGCATGACTTAGTGGATGACATTTTAATCATAGGTCTCTATAACCAATTACAACACCAGAGACAAAAATGAGGAAATTAAATATATTTAAGATATAATTGATTATAATTTTAGTTTTAATTACAAATAATGGTAATTAAGATATAATTGATTATTATTTAAGTTTTAATTAAAAATAATGATAATTAAGATATAACTGATTATAATTTATAGTATCTATCTATTTTTCCGTATTATAATTAAGATATAAATTATTATGATTTAAGTTTTAATTACAATTTATTATAATTAAGATATAATTAATTATAGTTGATTATATTTTAATTTATTATATATTATAATTTATAATTCCATGATAAAGTAAAATTGTTTCTATTAAGTATATATCACTTTTTTATGATGAGCATATAATATATATATATATATATATATATATATATATATATATATATATATATATATATATATATATATATATTAATATTAATCCTAACCGATTAAATTACATTTTATCAAAACTTGTTTTCTTTTCTATGCTTTGATTATATCCATAATTTTCAAAATTGATAAATCTTAAAATATTTCAGGAAAACTAAACCATTTTTTACCAACTTTCATCTTATTTGACCAAATGTGAAGATATTTTCTATTGGCCGAATTATTTACTCACATATGTTAGTTAGAGTTTTTTTTTTTTTTTATCTCTGAACTTATTTTTCAAACCTTTTCTTATTCAGTGTTAACAGATATTGGTTTTTTATTGACATTATTACCATCATTGATTGATCCATATATATTTTAACTATTTTTTCTAACATTTTTCAGATTTTTTGTGGTTGGTTTTTTCATCGACATTATTAGAGTCATTGATTAGTCTATATAGATTTGAACTATTTTTTCTAACATTTTTCAGATTTTTATGATAATGAAATTTTTCTTTTTCATAATTATTTTTCATCCATGTCTACAAAATTATTTTTATCAATATTTTTTTGACAATTTTTGCATTTAATATTTCTATATTTGATAATGATTGAAATATTATTTCAAAACAAAAAGAAAATTTGAATTGTCTTCCTTAAATAAAACTTTTGGGTAAGTATGTGCAGATATGTTATTTATTTATTATAATTACTTGCATGTGTTACATAATAATCAACTATAATCAATTATAACTTAATTATATAATAAGGAAAAATATATCTTTTAATCATAGTCAATTATATCTTAATTACAATTAATTGTAATTAAGACTTAAATCATAATCAATTATATCTTAATTATATTTTAATTTTCCTATTTTTCTTTTTAATAATAGATTACAACAATCTTATAATCAATTATAGAGGTGTATGATTCGAATTTCATCCGCTCCGCAGAAGTCATAGACTCCCTACACGATTTTAACACTGTGTAATCAATTATAGATAGGTGTAGAAAATGTGTGTGGGGTGCACAACTTCACATTTTTTTATTGTGGCTGTGCAAAAGTCGTGCACCCCTGCATGACTTCTTCATTTGAAGTAGTGCACCCCTTGCAAGACTTCTTCATTTGAAGTCATGTGGAGACTGCACGACTTGTTCATATACGTAATTAAAACAAATTGCTTAGAATGTAATATCGAAAATTTTTTGTCTAAATACGTAAAGAAAGCCTAGTACACCTCATGATTCAAGGTCTAACATATTTTGAGATTCATTGACATTTCAAATAGATTTTGAAAGTTTTAATACCATTGTTGGTCCTTATTTTCGTCAACTTTGTTCGATGTAGAACTCATTTTTTTTAATGTTCAATGTACTCTCTTGTATGGTAATTTATGTTCAATTTGATCCTTTTGGCTCATGACGTTTAAATCGTTAATGGCACAATATCTAGGTCAGCCATCAGTGAATGAGATGTTAGTTTTTTTTTTTGTATATATGTAGCAAATTAAAAGGAAATCTGGTATTTGAAAGTGGTTTTGTTGGAACTCTTGCTCATAACCTTCTACCGCCACAACTCCATTGTTGTTGCAACGTTACCACGAACTCTCCCACCTCCTCCACCCACCTCCATCCTTTCATTACGCAGGGAGATACTCATCTCCTTCCTTTTCTCTGTTGTGGGTTCGACTCATCAGGAAACCCTTCTTCCTTTTCCCCTTTAAAGCAACCCGCGAAAGTGGACGCGGTTTGCTTTCGAACAATGTCGTGGTGGATGGTGAAGGCAGCGGTGATGTGTTGCAAGGGGTACCGATGATGGCAGCAAAGGGAATCGTGATCTCAATCTTGTAATTTAGGGTTTTTGATCTTGTTTTCTGATTTAAAAAATTAGGGTTCTTTTATGTTTCGCGTTTTAGATTAGGGTTTCGAATTGAAATTTGAAATTTGGTGTTGTTTTGAGAAGTCCTTGTGTTCTTTCTGGTTTGGGAATTTCATGTGTAAGATGCTCATTTGTAGATTGTTGGTGCAATTTGGGGGTTAGGGTTATAACAAAACCACTTTCAAATACTATATTTTTTTTAAGTTACTACGTATATATAAAAACTAACAACTCATTCACTGATGGCTAACCTGGATACTGTTTTGTAAATGATTTAAATGTGTCAGCCAAAATGACTCATAAATTATGAAATTAGAGACTATATTGAACATTTAAAAAAAAATAAGTTTCACATCGAACAAAATTGACAATAATAGAGACCAACAATAGTATTAAGCCGATTTTGAAATTTGTCAAAAACTTTAACAAATTTTAAAATTTGTTAAAATCTTCAATTAATTTTGAAATTATTGAGAGTCTAGATGGATTTCAACCTTGTAGTAAAGCAAAGACAAAAAAAGAAAAGTGGTGCACCGTGAGTTTATTTAGAGAGACAAAAACTTAAAAAAATTTATTAAGGTTATGGATTATATTGGGAAAATGGAAGTGCAAGAAAAAAAAAAGCACCCAATAAGAGTAGGTAAAATCCATAAGTAATAAAATAAACTTTAAATTTATCTTTCAATTATTTCTTTGTTGAATAGATAAAACGTGATTTTCACTAAATTTTAGAAAATTATAATTTCAAACTTGTAATTATATGAAAATTTGACAAAGATATTTGAAAAATCTGTACAAAGTGAAGATGGTTCCATTAAAAAATAAAGACAGTTGAAATGAAATGAGTGAATGTTATATAGAAGTCACTTTTTCTTTACCTTCTATAAACTTTACTACTTCTAATGCATATTTCGTTCCCTCCTTTAACCTTTTAACTTCAACAACCTTATTCTATGTTTATCACTTTATCACAAAACATTACCATGTATTCCTTAAATTTAAGAAAAAGTTGGAAGATAAATGTCCCCCATTAATAGCAATTTAAAAGTCCACAATAATCTCTTTCGACAAACTTAATTAATTACTTTTTTGCATCATCATTTATGCATTTAATCGAATCTCTTAGTTTTCAAAATTATAATAATATAATTCTTTTCAAATTCAGTACTGGAAAGTTTTAATAATGATTTTTTCAATTTCATTATATCTTTTAAAAACGAGTTAATGTAATCTTTTTAATAAAACTCATGATAAAAATTAGGATAATGATATTTAGACAACTTTTTTTGACAACATTTGAACATTGATTACGTGTCAACGTGTGATTGGTCAAAAATTACTCCACAATAATGTTTATGATTATTATTATTGATTGTGGAATAATTTTTGACCAATCACAGATTGACACGTAATCAATATTCAAATGTTGTCAAAAAAATATTGTCAATAACATCCATTTTTTCCATTTTTTGTGTGCCACGTGTCTTTTTTATTATAATGTCAACTTTCATCAATAATATATTACTCACTATTTATTTTATATGCCATTTTTGTAATATCATTACAATTAATTTTATACCATGCATTATTGTCTTAACATTATTACCATTAATTTAAAAAAAAAATGGCTTGTTTATAACATTAAATTGAGAACGTTCAAAAAAAATATGATAAAAGTAAAAAACAAAAAGTAAAAATATAATACGATAAAATTAAAAAAAAAATTTAGAAATCTTATTATTATTATTTTTATTTAATTTCATAAATCATTATTTTTGTTATAAATTGTGTGTATGTGTAAATTAAAATTAATAGTTAATGGTTAATACTTTTATCATTGATTGAAAAAAATGTTCGTTAACTTGTGCTTTTAAAATTTAAGAAATTTGATGGAATTTTTCGTTAACGGATAAATCAAACTGAAATAAAATAAACAAATAAGTAACAAGTAATTAAATCCGTGAAAAAT
Source organism: Vigna mungo (assembly GCA_036885675.1). NCBI lineage: Eukaryota > Viridiplantae > Streptophyta > Magnoliopsida > Fabales > Fabaceae > Vigna > Vigna mungo. The sequence goes on along the minus strand of CP144692.1, from coordinate 6,491,705 downwards.
ATATAATTCATGGATATTTTTTTTGAAAAAACAAAAATGCAAAAGAATATAAAATGAACAAAGTAGTTACTTTGCTTTAACAGAGAATAAAGTAAAAGGATAATAAAGGTAGTTAGTTAGTTGTAACTAACAACTGAAAAAAAAAGTGTTTTTGACTAAAGAATGAGAATTGTAGTTGATTCTTTTCAGTGGAAAATGGATCATCATAGAAAGGCTAATGTTGTTAATGGCACTCCCTTTATTGCTTACTACACCTCCTTTTTTTTGTTTTTTCTTACCAAAAATTAGTGTATGCTGGTTGTGAAACAATAAAAATATTTCACTTAAATCTGTTTTCTATTAATATGAAATAAGTAAGATTTTTCTATTAACAGTTAAAATATAGTTAGGTATAATATTAAAATAATTTAATAAATAATGTAAATTGTGTGTGTGTGGAAACTTCTTTAAAGATTAAATGAAAGACTAAAAATTTCTTTTATGAAATACACTATTTGAAAATCTTTTAAATGTGTGGAAATCTTTTATGAATATATTTTAAATTAAATAATATGGAAATACATATGGGAGCATACAATTTATTTGAAAATGTATGAGGAATTATATAATATGGAATTCTAAAAATGTGTTATGAATTACACAATTTAAAAAACATTTTCATTTTTTGAAATTCAAAACTAGATTTATACGAACTCTACAATCCAAACATGTTACACTTCCATATAGATACAACAAGAAAGCATGGGAGTGCAAAAAAGTAATTATCCAAAAAGTTTACCAACATTAGGGTTTTGCTTTCTACACCCCACAATTTCTTTGAGCACCACCAAATATCAAAATGAAAATTTTACCCTCAGAATGATTTCTGGATCACATGTTTTGAAAATATATTGGAACAGATTTTTTTAAATTCTAGAATAAAGTTTTTTTTTTTACAAGATTTTGGTAACAGAATTTTTGGAACCTATGAATACATTCCGAAATAAGCTTTCAAAAATAAATAATATTTCCAGAAAAGTTTTTTATATTGAATTAAATGTAATTGGCCGTTGAGCCCGAGTTTATGAAAAGTTACGCTAAATAAAATACCACATAAAGAGGGGACACAATGTATATATGCATTGAATGTCCATTTATTAATGACAACTATCAAGTTTTATGAAGGAATTGAAGTCTTTATTGAAAACTCCCCTAGTTTAGAAGTTTTGACTGCGCCACAGATGTAGAAAAAATTAGAAACATACAGGTGATTTTATAAAAAGAAAAAAGAAAAAATTAAAAAATATTGATTAATGTTAAAATTAAAATTTTTGGAAATACAAGACGAAAGGTTGAAAGTGTAAAATGAAACGCCCTAAAATTTTTTGTTGGCGACCTTTTAGGGTTTTAATCTCTGAACTTGTAGAGTTATTAGTCCTTTTGGTTTCTATGTGGCATTAATTTGTAGAGTTATTAGTCCTTTTGATTTCTATGTGGCATTAATGAAGGGTTTTGACTGATGATGACCTTAAGAGTGTAAAACATTCTTTCGCATTTGATGTAATTGACCTCCTTGTTGATTTTTTTAATAAGTTGAACAAACAACTGCAAAACTGTCTATATCTTTCTAGATACCATGTCACCAATAAGACTCTTTGAGATCTTATTCCACTTGATGTAATGCTTGCTTTTTATTACTTTCAAGTAACATTTTCTATTTTAAATCATCATATTCTAACACATTTTGTTTCTAAACTTTAAGAGATAATCTATTTTCATACATAAGTCTTTAGCTTTATCAATGCATAATAGGCCAAAAACAGTATTCAAATTTAAATCCATAAATGTTTTACTGTCACTTTTTCTAAAAGATAACATTTGCCTCTCTAACTTATTAACACGTATGTTTTGTATGATTGATTTTTGTTTTTATTTGAATGAGTTATATTATATAACAATGTTTGTTAAATTAATAAGAATTACCTAAAATTACACGTATATGATAGGAATGATATGTGAATTATTGTTTGTGTTGTGTATTAAAAAGAATTTTTGAACATTGTGACATGTGTGGATATATGTGACTTATGTCATAATGAATTTATCATAGTCATTTCTCTTTGCTTGTAAATTTAAGTTTTTGGTATTAATTTATATACTAGTTATTTTTAGAATATTTTTAATGTGTCTTTCTAGAGGTTTAAGTTATTCTTGATGTATAGATCTATATGATTATTAGATTTAAAGAAAGTGATTATATATATATATATATATATATATATATATATATATATATATATATATATATATATATATATATATTGTATCAGGCAGCCAATCAGGTACACAATTTAGCGGGAGATTGAGGTTTAAGGATGGTCGATCGGTGAAGTCGAGGGAATCTTGTAATGGTTGAAATGTTGATAACAAAAAACATTACAAGATAATTAATGGTATCAAAAGCAGTGACCGAATATTACATAAGAGGAAATAAAATATACGGTATTGATGACCAATTAATGTTAATTACTAAGAATAACGCCTATAAATATAGAGTTAATGAACCAGTTAATGTTAATTTTAGGAGCGGGAGTCAGGAACGAGGATTAGATGTGCTAAACTCATAAATGGACTCTACCATTTTTCTGAAAATAAACCAAGTCATCATCCTCATCCACGAGAGTCAATATCACCGTCTTATCCTTGCCGTTTTTCTTCAAATAAAATTGGTGATGTTATGCTTCTTCATTACCGATTAGGCCACCCGAATTTTGGGTATCTCAAACACTTGTTTCCAAATTTGTTCATTAATAAAAAGGTGGATGATTTTTTATGTGAAGTGTGTCAATTGTATACTAGTGGATCTTATATTTCATTACCATATGTTGCATCAAAACCTTTTTCAAAGATTCACTGTGACATTTGGGGAGCCTCCGAAGTCTCTTCAATCAATGGAGCTCGGTGGTTCCTCATTCTTGTTGACGATCATACACGTCTATGTTGGGTTTATCTTATGAAAACAAAATCCGAAACCATATCAATAATCAAGCAGTTTCACTCAATGATTATTACTCAATTTCAAACTTGAATAACCAATTTTCACTCGGATAATGCAAAAGAATTTTTCAACAAAGACCTTAGCAATTTCTTCTCATGTAATGGAATTATTCATACGAGTTCATGTGTTTACACACCTCAAAAAAACGGCATTGCAGAACGTAAATTGCGTCATTTGTTACAAGTAGCCCGGTCAATCATGTTCACCTCTCATGTTCCTAAGTTTTATTGGGGTGATGTTATTCTCACCTCAGCATATTTAATCAACCGAATGCCTTCAAGAGTCCTCAAGTTCAAAACACCATGTTAGAAACTCCAAGAGTTATTTCCAGCTTATCGGTTAGTTTCCTGAATCTCTCCAAAAATCTTTGGGTGTTCCTCTTTTGTCCACTTATATAATCAGGGAAAACTTGATCCAAAGTCAATTAAATGCATATTTGTGGGATATTCACCAACTCAAAAGGGTGAAGAGCAACCAGGTACTATTAATTCATCTCAAGTTCCTAATTTTAATGATACTAATATGGATCTCCCAATTGCACTAAGAAAACCATATCGATCATGCGGCCCTTATCGAATGGAGGACTACATATATTATGGAAATTTGTCAGATAGCCACCATGCATTTGTATCCTCTCTTGATGCAATCCAAATTCCACAATCCACTGAAGAAGCTCTTAGCGTCGCTGAATGGAAGCAAGTCATACAGGTTGAGATGAAGGCTCTGGAAAAGAACAACACATGGGAGTTAACAACTCTTCCTCCGGGTAAGAAAGCAGTGGGTTGTCGATGGTTGTTTACGATACTAGGTAAAGAAACTTTTTCTGAAACACTTACTCTGACCTTCTTGAGATTTATCTGACTTGATTGTCAGAGTGTTTCTTGCAGGCCACAACCGACCAGTGCTACAGAAAGGAACTACTACGTCACACAGAGCATTAAAGGTTAGGAGCGGAAGTGGGAGGATAGACAGTCTCGGACGTTATAATCGAAACAATAATATATATATATATATATATATATATATATATGTGTGTGTGTGTGTGTGTGTGTGTGTGTGAGTGTGGGGATGGATGTAATCAATTTAACTAGTTAATTTTAAAAATAAATAATTAAATACTTTTTTTAATGGGTGTCCTTAAACACATTTTAACATAACGATATTTTCAAAATATTTATTATTAACGAATAACTTATATTTAAAATATTTTTTTTTCTATTTTATTTTTTCATTCTCAATTTTATCCTTTTATAATTTCTACTTGATCATTTAATAAAATTATATTCAAAAATATATTTTATTTTATTTTTCTTAAATATATTTACAAAATCATATATATATATATATATATATATATATATATATATATATATATATATATATATATATATATGAATGTATTAATAATTAAAAAGTTTATTAATGAAAAATTATGTTTATCATTTTTTTATATCATGGTATTATTTAAAAAAATATGAATTATGTTTACATAGAACTTCGTATAAGTTTTAAATAAATATATTTATAGCAAAATAAATTAAAAGATGATACTTAATAGTTCATTTAAAGGTTTAAAAAATATATTTTTAATAAAAAAACACACTTTTTAATACTATAAAAAGAAATTATATTTATGGAGTTCATTTATTTATTTATTTTTGTAAGAGCATAAAAAAAACATAACTTTTTAAATAATGAAACTCGATTATTTTAATATTAAAAGTTTAAAGTATAAATAGAATTTATACTTTCATTATCTTAAATCACATCATATCTCTAAATTCTATTTCTATAGAGCTCTCTCACCTCTCTCTAGAGTTTCTAACCTTTTGTTCATCTGTTTGAAGATCGAAGACCGTTAGGATGATCTTTGAAGTGTGCTCTCCACTTTTATCCGACCAATTTTTGTAATAGAGTAAGTTTCTTTTTCTTAGTATGTACATTCTTCCTATGCATGTAGATCATATAGGTCTACATGTGGTGTCCGAGCTTTCTTTAAGAGTCTCTATTGGTCAATGGTTCTAATGGTATGTTATGATCATGTTTGTGTTTTTTATAGGGGTCGATAGAGTTTTTTGAGCGTTTAAAAGTGTCTTAGGGGTTATTGAGTAGTTTGGTTGTCTCTCAAGTAAAGGAAGCTAATGTCTTATTTTAAAGTTATAGATGTTTTGAGAATGATAATTTGAATGTTTGATTTTTTTGAAAATGGTTGATTTGTTGATGTTGGTTGTTTTAAATGTTGCGTTGTTGAATTAGTTAAGTTGAGTTAAATTAGGGAAATGAGGACATGATCAATTGAGCCAATTAGTATGTGCCCTGACATTAAAATTGTTTTTTACCCAAGTACTAAGAAGAGAATATCAATTTGATCAATTGAATAAGTTTCACTTTCACAAATCACTGAATTTTCTTCTGTTGATAATTGATATCACATTGAGCGATAGCTAGTTGGTGCTAAGCGCCAGTTCATTGTGTAGGTCTGGAAGCATTTTAGCTTCAGACCACTGAGCGTCATACTTATATCGTTAAGCACGAGAAAATGTGAATGCTTTAGCACTAGGGGGTGACAGGGCACCACTGATTGCCACTTTTCACTACAGATTTGGAACCATTTAATTATAGGTTGTTGAACGACAAATAAGTGTTACTGAGCACAAAGTTTCGTGAGAAGAATGACATTGAGTGTTAGGACTGTATCTAAGTACCACATTTTGCGAAAGGTTTGACGTTGAGCGCTAGGGCTATCATTGAGCAATAGGATTGCCGCTGAGTGCCATCCTTTGGGAAAGGTTTAACGTGAGTGTCAATCTATATGTTGTGATCTTTTTTATGCTTTAATTTGTTTGAAGTGGATTACCCTGTTATTATGTATGTTTAATATGTATTATGATATTTTATGGATTGATAACATGGTTGTGAGTATGAATGGTAAATGTTGTGGAAGAAATTTGAAGTTTCTTGTAGTGATTTTAGTAGTGTACATGTATTGATGTATGGATTCCATATTATGAGTTATCATGTCGCTCTAATGACCATCAAATCTCAAGTAGAGAAATGTGGGTGTATGGTGAGAGGAGCAGAAAGTCCTAATATAGGGGCTTTACCTAAGCCAAAGATGTTAACGTAATCTTAGTGCGTGACAGGGTGAAACCCATTAGTAATGACTTTGCAAAGTAGTAGAGATTACTACAAGCGCGTACTCGTGAGAGTCTGATATCAATATATGTATCTAGATGGTTGAGTCTAATATGAATAATTGCATGTGTTAGAATTTATTGATATATGAATACTTATATACGGTAATATCCTATACATGTTGTATGATAGTTCTTTTTGGTACATTAGCTTTTACTCTTTTTTTGTTTTGTATTTGTTGTTTGTTTGTTCTTTTGTTTACAAATAATTACTTTAATTGTGTGAACAGACAAAAATGTCTTAGTTGATCCAATGCAGGTTGAGGATGATGAACAACATAATTTAAGATAAAATTCATATTTGTATAACCTTTTATTTTGATAGTAACATAGTAGTTGTATATTTGTCTCTTGTACTGATGTTTTGTTTAATAGTTTACATTATTACAATTTTCAACTTTAAATTGTCAAAACTTGTATCTTTAATTAGATCAAAACAAAAAATAAAAGTTAACAAATTAATTGTCTTAAAATATACCACTAATATTATATTGTTAATAAATGAACCTACTATATTATAAGTATATCTATTAGACAAGTTTAACAATAATAATATATTTAAAGTAGTAATTCTTTTTTATGTACTATTTTTTCACTTTGATTTGTATCCTTTTATGATTTCTAATTACTTGGTCATTTAATAAAACTAAATTTAGAAAAATATATTTTACATTATTTTTAAAAATAATATTATTTAAGAATAATATATATTTATTGATAATACAAATTGTTTATACTGTTATATAAAAATTGTCATGAAATAATTTTTCTTACAAAATCTTGTCGACAAAAAAAAATTACATTTATCTTTTTATATTAAATTATAATATAAATATTTTTATTATTGAATAAAACCTCTTTTTGGTAGCGGTGGTGGGTGTTTTTTTGTGCATGGTTGTTGCTTGTTTGCAGGAGCAGGCTATAAGGTCTTGGTTGGAACAGTGGGATATTCACGTAGCTGCTGCAACAAATTTACGTTCAACTTTGGTTTGGCAGTAGTGTTTGCAGTTTGGAAGTAAAGTTGGCAAGCTTTGTGGCTTGGGGGTAGTGCTACGATTAGGTAAGAAATATGTACGACTTCTTTTTCGAGGTTTCACTTCTCTTATGATGTGTTTACTTGAGGGTGATTGGGGAAAAGTGATTGATTGAATTTGAGGATATTTGAAGATAATTTTTTTTGTTATTTATTTGAGTAAATTTGAAGATAAACAGAGATTGGATTTTGAAGTAAATTTTTTTAATTTGTCATATAAATTAAATTTTAACCAATTCTCACAAACTTTATTTCAAAATCCACTCTCGTTTACCTCAAAATTCACTCAAATAAACAACAACAAAAATTATCCTCAAATCCTCTCAGATCCATTCAATCACTTTCCCCCAATTACCCCCAAGTGAACACACTTGGGTAGGGGAGAGTGGTTGAGTGGATTTGATGATGATTTTTTTGTGTTTAGTTGAGTGGATTTGAAGGTAATTGAGAGTGAGTTTGGGGTGAATTTTGTGAGAATTAGTGTACGATTTGATTGATGTGACAGTTTTAAAAAATTTGTTTAATTGGTAGAATTTGAAGATTACCAAAATGCCTCTAAAGTAATATAAAATGATATTTGTTAAAGTTATATTTAATTGTAAAAATGTTTATTAATAGTCAAAATTTTTGAATAATTATTAAAAATAATTTTAAAAATTTAATTAAATTATACTTTAGTGAAATGATTTTTTTTTTTAAATGTAGTACTTGTTTGTGATATAATTTAGTTTTAAGTAGTATGAATTTATTTGTTATGGAAGTGAGATTTATTAATTTTGTACACACCGATAATTAACCCAACTTATAATTATCCATTACATGAAATTAAAAGTACAAACATAATAAAATAGAAATGTATTTGTAATACATCATCATGAAGTTGCTTCACGGAGGTATCTAAGCAATGTATTGAAACGATATTGTGCCGGCATCCCTATTAAACATCTTGTATGGGATGGATGTGAACATAGAAAGTCAAAGCACTGTGTCAATAAATTCTCATCTTGAATGTTCATAGGTCGTAATAAATTATGAATTTGTTCCGAAGTTAGATTAGATGATTGATTCCTAGCCCTTAACCATTCATTTTCACGCAACAATCCATTTTGACGCTCCATGGCCCGTTCATGTCGTTCAATAGTCGCATATAGTCTTCTTGTTTGAGTAATTATTCGTTCGCATTCATCAATTATTCGTTGATCCATCTGTTTTATAGTTGAATAAGTTGAGAATAAATAAAAGTGTGAAAAGTGATGTTAAAGCAAGTATAATTCATATATAAGTAATGTAAGAAATCAATAACATAAGTCAAGAACAGGAAAGAAGTCATGCAATACAGTGATGTCATAGTCAGCAACTTAATCATCTAAATGGTGAAGAATTAAGTTAACATTATGATTTAGCTGAGCAAATTGTCGGTTCATGTCCAGAGATAGGTTTGCCAAGTTATCTTTAATATATTGAACTCGTCCCTGCATTTGTTCCATACCCTGCATTCTGTGTTGCAAGTCTTGTACCCCCTCCCATATTTGAGTCATCATATTAGGATTTGAAATATCTAGAGGAGGTTGCACAGGGTTGTCATCATGTTGTGGTTGTTCTTCTTCTTCATCATCGCCGAAATCATGATTCCAAACACCGTTGACATTAACTATATTCAACCTCTTCAAAGAATGAATTGAGAAATGATGTCTGGTCCCAATATGAGTACTGGCATCGTCATTTACATGTACTCCACAATATTGCATGATTTGGGTGATCAATACACCATATGGTAAGGGTGCGTCACTGGCCTTGCATTTGAGCATATGCGGCATGATGTGATGAGGCCAATTGATAGGTATATTATTTTTAAGCACCCATATCATAAAGATATCCTCCTGCAATATCCTTGCAAAATTTGCAAGTCGGGGAGTTAACATATGTACAATAACATAATGCAGAAGTCTATCATTAATATTCAAAGAACCAACTGTTCTAACACCTTGTCCCTGCATTTCTAGTCTCACCATAGTAGCTAATGTCATCTCCCGATCATAAGGAAAGTCGTCTGGGATAGTTGAATAACACAGCTTTTGACCCTCATACTTCATATTAACAATATTCAACCAATGGGCAGGTTTCAATTTGATTCTTCTCTTGTGGACCTCACTAATCAAATATCCATTCCCAGAAATCTTGAGATTTGAATAAAAAACTTTGATTAAATCCGGATAGAACGGTGCCTGCAGTGTCAGACATTCAACCACCCCTTGAAATATAAGATGATGTTGGAAAAATAACCCTGAACCGACAAATGATTCGAAATTCATTATTTTAGGCACGACAATATTCCTCGTATAAAAATCAACTGCATAGTTTTCCATCTGCTCGCTATGAGTGAAGAAACGACGCTGATCTAATTGTTCTATAAGAGATGCTATGACATGTGTTGCATCTTTTGACTCAGTTAGGGTTTGTTTTCCCTTACGACTTTTTCGGGACCTTTTACTTGATGATGACGCCATTTTAGAATTTCTTCATCAAAACAATAAATGAAAACAAATTATTCAATATTATAAACAATAACAACCAATGACAAATAATTAGAGAAGCATAAACATTCCATAAAAATATAGGATAGATGAAAATCACAAGTCATCATACAAATACAGAGGTAGATCTCATAACATAATACTAATACAAATACTCATATAAGACATCCTAACAATCTCCTCCCGATATCATTTTACACAACTTATTCCACCGCTTATGCGGTGGAAGCCCCATCAACCTCTTCACACATGTCTGGTTTGCACACAAGAAGTCATAGCATTGCTCCAGCAAAGACTCATCAGGTATGTGCATCCCACCCAGCATTTCATAAATGTCAGATTCTGAATATGTGTAGTTCTGCGTCCGACGAAAAACCTTGATTTGGGAACATAATATTTAATTCCTCTCTTTCATCGTCGAGACTTGTTCTACGACTGCATTAGAAATGACCCCGAAATGCACATTTGAAGAGGTATGGGCATTTGTGAAACCGTCCAGACTGGTCCTCAATGCACCAAAGTGAGCATCAACAACATCGACCAGCGGTGCCTTCCTTTTGGAGCCTCTTGAGGACGAAGTTCCACCGGATGGAACGGAAGGCACAGATTGAGTGTTCCCTGGACTATATTCATCTACAGATGGAGGTGGTGATGGTGGAGTTGGGTCTATGTATGCTGTCCAGTCAGGTTGTTCTGGAACGTACTCAATGTTCTGATTCAAATCAACACTAACATGAGGCGCAACCCGACGACGTGTAACACGAGCGGTCCGAACACCACTCCCAGTAGCTCGATCAGAAGCCCACAACTTCACCATTAAATCATAATGTCTAATGCTGGTAACTCTCCACTTTGATGCAGCTGGCCTCGACTGAAACAACGTACAGGAAACAATTAGTGGTAGAAGTTATATATTTTAAGAATCTACCAAATGTGAATGTTTAACAAATACCTGAATGAGGTTAGCCCAGACTTCGTGTTCAGCTTCAAAATTCATAGTGACGACATTCCAAGCAAAACCACTCAGTCCACTAAAGAGGTCATGAACCTCACGCCATCTGTCTTTCAATACCTTTTGACGATTTTTTACATTAGCTTTACTAACATAAAGATAACCAGCATTGTGAAGGTATTGAACCATGTTATTGTATGCTTGGGTTGTCCAACTGCCATCAACCCTATTACCTAAACGAGACTCCTCAATCATAAAATGCAATAGCCTTGCATCCATGTCCTCAGTCCATTTGCAGAACTCTCTCATACGACCGGAGGACTCAGTTGCAGTACCTTTACCCCTGTCCATATTAAACCTATTTGATAAAGAAAACGGTAAGAAGTGAAGTTCAATTATTCATAAAAGCAACAATATTAAAATAACAGAGTCATTACAAAATATTAATTATAATAACTATGAATTTTGATAATCTCGCCACATTTGATCCGCTATGGCATCCCTAATAGTACTACCAACCCTATAATCATTTTCACGAACTTGAGAGGATGACACATTCTGCTCTTCACTTTCATTCAACTCATTATCAACCTCATTAAGCAATGGGTCATCCCTATCAACTCCACAGATAAAATTCATAGTGACGACATTCCAAGCAAAACCACTCAGTCCACTAAAGAGGTCATGAACCTCACGCCATCTGTCTTTCAATACCTTTTGACGATTTTTTACATTAGCTTTACTAACATAAAGATAACCAGCATTGTGAAGGTATTGAACCATGTTATTGTATGCTTGGGTTGTCCAACTGCCATCAACCCTATTACCTAAACGAGACTCCTCAATCATAAAATGCAATAGCCTTGCATCCATGTCCTCAGTCCATTTGCAGAACTCTCTCATACGACCGGAGGACTCAGTTGCAGTACCTTTACCCCTGTCCATATTAAACCTATTTGATAAAGAAAACGGTAAGAAGTGAAGTTCAATTATTCATAAAAGCAACAATATTAAAATAACAGAGTCATTACAAAATATTAATTATAATAACTATGAATTTTGATAATCTCGCCACATTTGATCCGCTATGGCATCCCTAATAGTACTACCAACCCTATAATCATTTTCACGAACTTGAGAGGATGACACATTCTGCTCTTCACTTTCATTCAACTCATTATCAACCTCATTAAGCAATGGGTCATCCCTATCAACTCCACAGATAAAGTTGTGTAGGATACAACAAACCAATATAATATTCGTCATCGTCTCCAATCCATACTGTGGTTCACTACCACTTGTAATGATAGGAAACCGTTTCTTCAATACACCAAATGTTCTTTCAATAACATATCTCATTGATGAATGTCGATGATTAAAGAGCTCTCGTGCATTTTGTGGTCCTCTACGTGTAAATTCTTTAAGGTAATATCTGACGCCTCTATATGGTGTCATAACCGTACTTTTCAGCATAAATCCAACGTCGCCGAGATAGTATTTTCCTACAGGTATGTACACATCACTACTTATTAAGTAATAAATAACCAATCATTATATTCCAATGAAGACACTTACCTTCGGGGATGACCAATGGATCATCTCGATCAAGAGCATTTTTTAAGATTCTAGAATCATATGTATTGAATAGACGAGTCTAATAATACACATTAGATGTGTCATTCATATATTAATTAGATGACTTTACCAATATACATTAGAAAAATCTTTCCATACATAAATTATACGAGTTTAATAATACATATTAGACAAGTATGTTCATTCACTAGTTAGAAGAATCTTTCACTACACGTTAGATGAGTATGTTCATACATTAATTAGATGAGTATAGCGAAAAACATTAGACTGGTCTAACAATACATATTAGATGAGTTTGTTCATACACTTGTTAGATAAGTAGAACAAAAATATTAGATGAGTCATTCCATACATTCATTAAATGAGTCATTCCATATATTGATTAAACGAGTCATTCCATACATTAATTATATGAATCTAACAATACACATTAGACGAATATGTTCATACACTGATAAAACGAGTCTTACAACACCCATTAGATGAGTTTGCCTATACATTGATTACACGAGTCTAAGAATTTACATTAGACGAGTTTGTTCATACTTGATGAGTCTGTCTATATACTGATTAGAAGAATAGGTTGATATACTCATTAGACGAGTCTAATACACATATTAAATGAGTTTGTTAATGTACAAATTAGATGAGTGTAACAATACATATTATATCAATTCATACACTAATTTATATTTTTAGAAAGTCTACATTATATACTTTTACATATCCTTATACTTTTAAAAAATCTACTCAATATTTTTTGCATATAATATATGTTTTATATTTTTATAAAGTTTGCTAGTTATATTATTACATACATATTTACTTTCTAAATCTATACATTAATTTTTACATTAATTCTATTAAAATATTTAATTATAACATTTGAAATATTTATTACTTCTTTCTTTAATCTCTAAATCTTTTAATAAACGTAAAAACAAATATAACATAGCCTACTTTTTTTCTATAGAAACACATCACATAAACCGAATTGTGATCCCAAATATTCCGTGATATTCTTCCTATTCGACACTATCTGAACTAAAGTGAGTGGATTTGTTTAGGAATTTTCTTAAAAGAAAAGGATAATTTGGGAAAACAATTTTTACCACAAAACGATGATTCTAGAAGTGTGTGATATATGCTCAGTTGTGTCATTGAAGACCACGTTCAAACAGTTGGTACGCAGCAACACTTTCTTGTGTTTTTCTATCTCTAGATTTCTCTCTCACTCTATCACGAGATTTTCTCGCAGAAGAGAATCCAGCACGATGCAGTACAGGAACCTTGGGCGATCGGGGCTGAAGGTGAGCCAGTTGTCATACGGCGCGTGGGTGAGCTTCGGGAACCAGTTGGACGTGAAGGAGGCGAAGGCGTTGCTCCAGTGCTGCCGCGACCACGGCGTCAACTTCTTCGACAATGCCGAGGTCTACGCCAACGGCCGCGCCGAGGAGATCATGGGGCAGGCGATCCGGGAGCTCGGGTGGAAGCGCTCCGACGTCGTCATTTCGACCAAGATCTTCTGGGGTGGTCAGGGCCCCAACGACAAGGGCCTCTCGCGTAAGCACATAGTGGAGGGCACCAAAGCCTCGCTCAAGCGCCTCGACACGGACTACGTCGACGTTCTCTACTGCCACCGCCCTGACATCTCCACGCCCATCGAGGAAACCGTGCGGGCCATGAACCACGTTATTGACAAAGGCTGGGCTTTCTACTGGGGCACCAGTGAGTGGTCGGCCCAGCAGATCACTGAGGCCTGGTCTGTGGCCCAGAGACTCGACCTCGTCGGGCCTATTGTTGAACAGCCTGAGTATAACCTCTTGGCCAGGCACAAGGTTCTTACTCCACTCCTCTCCACTAGTGACATACTAATTGTTTTTGTACTTATCTTATTGCATGATTCAACTTCTCTGAATAAGCACTTACGTTGGACGGAAAAAAGTGAATTATACTGTTTTTTTTCGATGTGTTGAAGTCCGATTTGTGTTTTATAAGTTGTTGATAGTCATTTGAAACAGGAAAATAGTGAAAGTTTCAGCATAAACTATGATTAAAAAAATATTAAAGGCTGTTGCAGCAAGTTCAGAGTTGAAATTTCCTCATCGGTCGGATAGATGAGGGGAATAATTGCATCTTTTGAGAAGAAATCACTCAAAAACATAATAAAGACCAAGTGGTAAAGGCTGAAGCATTTACAAAATCCAATGGCTCACAGTTATTTAACTGCACGATGCTGTTGGTGTTTTAAAGGAAAAATTTCATGTTTATGGAGTAAAAGTATTTTTTTTGTTATATGTTTAACTTTCTTATTGGTATTAAGGTGTTCAAGGAGTTTGTTAGATATTGTATTGTAGTATTTTTTTTGTTTCATTACTCTTTTTTATTTGGTTCTGTTTATTTGATTGACCTGATTTGACTGTATAATGGTGTAGGTTGAGTCTGAGTATCTTCCTCTGTATACCAACTATGGCATAGGTCTCACTACATGGAGTCCTCTTGCCTCTGGAGTGCTCACTGGGAAATATAAGAAAGGAGTTATACCGCCAGATAGCAGATTTTCTTTGGAAAATTACAAAGTACTTTTCCATTTGATGAAATCATTAACAATCCTCATTTTAGTTCATTCTATCTGGCATTTACTTTAGTGTTTTTCAGACAAGAAATGATTTTGTAAAGTTTAGGACTATGGTTATTTGTGCTTACAATCTTGGTACTAGATCTGGGATTTTTTTGTTTAATTTTTATTGACTATTTTGGCTTTTGTCTAAGTATGTTTCCTGTGGTTCTTTTCGTAGAATCTGGCATCGCGATCACTGGTTGATGATGTGCTTAAGAAGGTTGATGGATTACAGCCAATTGCGGATGAGCTTGGTGTTCCACTGTCACAACTTGCGATTGCGTGGTGTGCTGCTAATCCTAATGTTTCTTCTGTTATCTGTGGTGCTACAAAGGAGTCTCAGGTTAGTTCTTTTAGCTGTTTAACGAGATAGCCAGTTTATCTATTGTTGAAATGTTTATAGTAATTTGTTGAAATGTTCTTCAGTTGTCAATTCCTATGACCTAGCAAAGTGAATTTTGTTCTTGATAAGTTCTGAGATGAAATGGTAAGTGTTTGTTCTTGTTTTGATTATGTGTGGAGGGATTTTTTAGTGCCTATTCTTCTTTTTGATTAAGTATGGTGTTAGTGTGGTAAGATTGTTATTGTGAAACTTTGCCCAGGACCAACTCACACACCTAGAAATGGAAGACTTATTCTTTCAGCCTACAGTAAAAGCAGGAATCAGACACTTTTTCTGACATAGCCCCTCCCAAATTAACACTTATTTAAGAAAATAATTTCCCAATGATGATATTCCGATCAGGTTTGGCCGTTAGAAAAAGCTTAGAAAGATATCTGTTATTAATAGAATCATAATTAACCATATCCCAATTGATAAAAGGAAAAAAATATTGAGACCACTAGTTGATATCGTCATAACACTTAAGAAAGATAGAGATAGAGCTGAAACCATGTGTTTTTGAGACAAAACGAATGTTTATTTATATTGAGAAAACACAATCAGTACAATAAAAGTAGGAGATTTGATATCCTCTAATAGTAAAGATTTGATATGTGAATAGATAAAAACATTCTTAGTAATACATACATAATCTAGATATTCTTGATTATATAGGATATACTCCTTATTTTTATAATTAATATTATCATAGCTCTTAAACTATAGGAAATATAGAGATAGAGCTGAAACCATGTGTTTTTCAGATAACAACACAAATGTTTTATTTATATTGAGAAAACATAATCAATATATACAATAAAAAGAGGAGATTTGATATCCTCTAATAGTAAAGTTTTGATATGGGAATAAAGAAAAACATTCTTAATAATACATATATAATCTAGATATTCCTGATTATATAGGACAGACTCCTTATTTTTGTAATTATAACACTTACTCTCAAGTTGGAGCATACAAATCATGTGCTCAATTTTCTGCAAATATGATCAATCCTTAGTCCTCTTAGAGACTTGATGAATATGTCTGTCAAGTATTCACTAAAGTTGACAAATCTAGTAGTGATGTCCCAACTCAAGTTTATCTCACAAAGTGACAATCTACCTCTGTGTGTCCTCGCATGAAAGACATGATTAAAGGTAATATGTAATGCGGTGTGGTTGTCATATATAAGGTGCATTTGGGAACCTTGTTCAGTTTTAATCTCTTTGTGGAGTCGATTTAGTCATATGAGCTTACAAAGTGACTAATATTAATGAGTTTTATTGATATTTAGTTTGGATTGTAACTGAGCTTTTATTTTAAGGATTACAAGATTTATGGACTAAATTAAATAGGAAAAGGAGGATAAAATGTCTAAATGGCTGCATTTCGTGTGGAAATATGGAGCTTCTGTACTCAGAAGTATAGTATTAGCTCATACAAAGAACCATCTGAAATGTGATGGTTTCCTGAAGGCACACAACAGAATGGTTTACATGTGGACAAACTTACACAACAGAATGGTTTACATGTGCACTTTTTAGTTTACATTGATTGGCAAAGAAGCTATAACAAAACCGATGTATCCTGTAGTAGCAGAAGAAAAAGAAGTCCTCCTTTAACCGTATGCATATTGTATATTCGTAACTTTAAAAATTATTTTTTCGTAATAAAGAGGATTGAAAAATATATTGTACATATAGTTATGCAATGAAATAATTGCTTAAACATCCCTGTGTGTGCACAGTTATAACTCGCCTGCGAGAATGAACTTTACCACTCCATTTTCATATTTTTTTTCTGTTTCTGCTTTTTATTCAACTCGTAAGAGAGCATGAAAACAATTGATGTCATTCTTAGTTTGAGATATAACTTGTAAAAAGGAACATTGCTTTTGTAATGTTATCTTATTTTTTTCTGATTTCTTTTGCTCAGATTCAAGAGAACATGAAAGCAATCGATGTGATTCCATTATTGACTCCTGTTGTGATGGAGAAGATTGAAGCTGTTGTTCAAAGCAAGCCAAAGCGCCCTGACTCGTACCGATAAATATGCATTAGATGGTTTACTCCTTCATCCCTGGGCCTGGAATGGAAATTCATGTTGAAATTATATTGGTTTGGTTGATGAAATTTCCTCTTAAAAGACTTTATATGTGTCTTATATTTTGCTTGTGGAACTGAATATGCCTTTTCTATTATGGGTTCAAACATTCCAAATTGATTTTGGAAACAAAGCATTAAGATCTTGGAGTTTAGGCTTACGTTTGCCTTCCGAATTAAATGTGATACTATTATTTGTGGCACTAATAAGATTTGGATTTTGAGAGTCCAGTTGCATTTGTGGATCCATTATCATGTATTTAATGTTTACCTCGTGGAATAAATTCACTTCATTATGACACATTGAAAGATATTAGTATTTGGTAAATGGGCATGGAAGAAACTTGACTCTCGTCAAGTCCAAATCATAGTTGGATATCAAATGAAAAAGGCAAAGTAACATGGTGTCAAGGATTTTTAATGACATTAAATTGTATCCCATACCCATCTATTATTTATTAATATTTTATTATAGAAAATAAAAAAGTGATATTATAAAAATTTAGTAACAAAAACATAATATTTTCTTTTCGGCAATGCTTAAATAAAGTAATTATAATCACATAAATTTTAAATAAATATTAAATAAACAAAAATTGTCTAATAACATAAAATAGAATAAGTGAATAAGTATGTATATATTCACATCCTCGTACTTAATTAAAAAAGTCAAATATAAATTTATACTAATCAATTTAAATATTCTTTATCAAAATATGAACAAGTTAATAAACCATTTATCTGAAATTAAGTGTGGTGGAAAGCATATACCACTATTTTTCTTCACATAAATTTACACATTCGGCTATTTTTATTAACTCTGCAAAATTTTAAGACATTTAATTTTCAAAATACTATAATGAAGTTTCTTATGTGATTTTATGATGAAATTTTAAGAATGGTGCAAGTTTTATATATATAAAAAATGAAATTGTTTCAGTATAATATAACTTATTCAATTTAAAGTCGTATTATTTTCCCATGATTTACTCAAACTTAATTTATTTTAGTTACACTATTTTTATAATTTCATCATGAAATTACATTATAATGGTAAAAAAAGTCTACGATAGTGACGATGATAAATTATTCATAATTTCTCTAAATTTCAGGTATCTTTATTATAAAATCTTAACTTTATTACAAATGTATATATAAGTTATAAGTTTAAGACCTAATATATTAGCGTGATATAAAACCTTAAAGTCTTTAAGTTTTGAAAAAACTCTGGATCATAAGTCAATGTGTTCTGTATCTTATATGAAGATAAATGGGACAACAATAAAAACATTTGTAATTAAAAATTTTGGTTGATGAAATCTTTCACACATTGTAAAAAGAAAAATTAAGCATAACTTAGTGGTAGAATAAACTATTTTAAAACTCAAGTATTTTGTCTATTACTCTTATATGAGTTAATAGCTTTGTCATTGAAGTGAGAATGTAAAGAAAAACAATCTAGGAGAAAGAAAATAAAAGAAAAACAATCTAGGAGAAAGAGAATAAAAATGGAAGTTATTTAAATTAAGAGGAAGTGAGTGGAAATAGATAGAGAGAATTGAGATAATTTAAATAATGTAGTGTAGTACATTTATCTCTCTCCCCCCCTCTCTCTCTATATATATACTTAAAAAATTGAAATAAAATAATTTTTTAAAAATATATTTAAAAATTCATTAATATTTTTTATTTTAATTTACTTATTTTTGTTATATAAAACATAAATTTAAGGATCTGGAAAATAGTTTAGATTAGAAATGATTTTATAAATGATATTTATATATTTTATTACAAAACTATACTATAAATATAATTTTTATTATTCAAGTTTTATTTTATAAGAAATATTATTTTTTTTTTCTAAATCTTTAACTACATCTTTCATTTGTTTGATAATATGGGAGTGTTGACGAATAGTGTTATAATTTTTTTATCATAATCTTAAATAGAGTAAATTCATATTTTGTCATTCTTTTGAGTCTTTTAGTGAGATTTGTTTCATGTAAGGATTGTGGACCTTTCATGTGACGTTTGAGGGTTCATAAGTCTTAGTTTAGTTAGGATTATTAAATTGTGATCAAAGTATTGGTTTGAAATTTTTATGTTGGATCTTGTGTGAGTAAGGGTCTTTAAAGAATATGATGGGCTTTTCAACTCAAAGTAAGGGAAACTAGTTTAATTATATAATTTGAATTCTGCTTGATAAATGAATTGTGATGAGAAAGTGATACTATTGGTACTTGCTAATGCATGTGGTTTTATGTTGAATTAAATTGATGTTATTGATTGTTTAGATTAAATGGAAATTAATATTTGTGGGACTAATTGGTTATAATATGATTGTCCAATTTGCTTTATTTAAGGTTTATTTTCAATTAAATCATGATATTTTTTAATTAAAGAAAGAGATAAAATTGTCTATATAAACAAATTGGGTAACTTGATATGGCTAGTTAGGGTTTGAGTATTGGCATGGTAATAGTATCCTAAAATTGTTAAGTGTTGTGTTAAAAATTGAAGTGAGAGAGCTTCAGTAGTTCATAACATCGAATGTTAGCTAGTGATTATCAGGCGTTAATGTGAATTTAAAATCACATAGGACTCTTGGGACCTATGGTGTTGGGTACCCATAAATGTCGTTTGGCACTTGATAATTGGCGGTGGGCACCATATGCATGCTCTTAGGCTCCAATCTTAAAGTTTACTCAATATAAGTATCTCCTAAAAGTAGAGTTAAATGTTTAAGTCTTTTGGTTATTCTAAAGTTTGTTTTGTAAATATTTGATTTTGATAAAAATATTTGAGGATTATATTAATGGAAATTGATCTGATTATGATATGATAGATTTTGATTATTATAAATAGTTATGATTACACTAGTTTATGTTATGATTTTTTTACTGATTTTTTATTTATGTTATGGTTTTATGCCGATTTTTTTTTTTATAGGTTTTGATTTTTCTCTCTATTTGGTTGTACGTTATACTTGTGCAATAAATAATTTTTTTTGAAGTAATAACACGGTTAATAGTCTTACTAGAGAGACTAATTATTATTTAGGTGTATAATTTTTGTATATAGATTCTCCTAATTGATAAAGTATTAATTATCTTTCAAAATTTAATTTTAATTTTCTCTTCAAAAATTGGTAAATACATCTTACATATTTAAATATTTGTTTTTACTTTTTATTAATTATATAATACTTTAAATTAGTAAGCGATCCTACTAAATTCAGGTCTTACATAACTACTATAACTGTATTTTATAAAAGATATACGCATGTCAATTTTTATTAATTTATTGTTTAAATAGTTAGATATAAAAAAAAGCAAATAGAAAATAAACATTAAGGTAAAAATTTTATTAAAAATGAGGTTATGCATGGAATATATATATATATATATATATATATAAAATCAAATTTCAAGTATATAAGTAAATAATAATAATAATAATAAATACTTATAATAAAATGATTGTATTTTAAAGTCATAATTAATTATTGTCTACAATACACAGTAAACGTTGATAACATTTTAATTATTATACCATAGCCATGTGAATTTAATGATTTTAAAACATAAAAAAAAATTACAGCTCAATTCAAAGTTAACGCGTCTCAATACACTTAACGGTTGGGGTGAAATATTGTAAAATGTTTGCATTTCATAAGGACTTGAAAACTTGAGGACCGAACTGAGATTTCACACAAACATAAGGACCAAGGGAGGGAATAAGCCTAAAATAAAAAATTCATCTCAGCATCAATTAATGTCCGTTTGAGACAACTTAACGGTTAGGGTAAAATGTGTGCATTTTTACAAAAATTATCACCCAATTGAGACAGTTCAAAACTTGAGGACCAAACTCAGATTTGCACACAAATATGAGGACCAATAGAGGGTTTAAACCTAAATTAGATTATTAAAATAATTAAATAATAAATAGGTATATTATAAAGATAAATAACTAAAAATACTTAAAAATAAATAAATAATTTAATTTAATATTTTAAATATTTATGTTCAATATTTTAATTTATTTAAATTATGATATTTGTTAAATTAATTTTTTAAACTATTTTTATCTCGAAAGATAATTTTTTTATTCATTACAATTATATAATATTTTTTACTTTGATCTAAAATTTATTTTAACTTTAATTCAAAATTATTTTTACATCAATATACATTTAAAATTTTATTTTCTAATCATATTAATATATTAATATGTGTAAAAAAATATTTTATTACGTTAAATAACATACATATTTTTCACGCACTTTTACCTTTTCTTTTCTTTCAATTAAGATAAATCAACATTCTACATTTGTTTTATATGTTTAAATAAATAAGCAAATGTAAACGATGTAACAAGACTTACGTATATCCACAAGTACGTGTCCCTAACGTATCAATCTGGCTTCATCAAATCACACGCTTAGCAACAATTCTGGATTAGATATTGTTTTACAAACGCGCTTCTACGCTACGTGAGCACACCTCCCATATTTTCAATTTTTCATATACATTTTTGTTTCAAAGTCATCGTGCGATAGATAAGTGATGAGTTTTTGACACTTATTTTTTTTTATTAGTTTCTTCTAATTATGTTTTCTTTTCTACTACTATTATAAGTAAATCTTAGTGTTTTTAATATTGCTTTTAGTCACAATAAATTTTAAGGGATAAATTAGGATTTGTGTTTCCTGTAATGCTTCAAATATTAAATATAACTTTTATGTTACCTTCGTCTCCCTATTTTCACATTTTTTAGGTTTACATTTACGTAACATTTAAAAATATTATTTTAGATTTTGGTAATAATAATGACATATTTCATTTTAGTGCATTGTAGTTTATATATATATATATATATATATATATATATATATATATATATATATATATATATATATATATATATATATATATATTTATATTGGTTTGTCAACTTATTAAGTTTTTTTATTTATTTTAGCAATAGACAAAAAAATCTTCATCATGTAAAAAAAGACATATTTTAAATATGAGAATATTTTAATAATTTTTATTTTAATTTAAAATAAAAAAAATAAAATAAAAAAAAGAAACACTCACCTTTCACACTTATTCAATTTGATTTTCTCTTATCTTCATCCTCTCTCTCTCTCTCACACCCATACACAATAACCCATATACAATAACTCGCGACACCATAATTTGTTGTTCTTACTCTCTTTGTTTATTTGTTTATCACTTTAATAACAAAATAATTGATGATTGCAAACCAAATATGTAGCATTAGTAAAGTAACAATAATGTCTACTAAAAAAAATAAAATATCACAATTCTCTCGATCTTATATCAATAAAACCAAACTTTCTGCATATACCAAATTTTCAGAAATTATTAGTAATCATGTTTCATTTCCTAATGAAACTAGTGCAACTGTGCAATATGTTAAACAAAATCCAAAATATAAAAGTAATAAAGATAAGCACAAAACAAAGTGTCATAGACATTGTGCAATATGTGTAGTAGCTACAAATTTTGGACAATTCAGTTTGCTCAACTTCTTTTGAAAAAAATCCTTCATTTCCAAGAAAGTAATTGAGAATGAGAAGTTCTATTAACAGGTCCAGAAGAAAATGGAGAAGAAAAATAATGAAGCTATAAACCATTGATGTAAAAATGAAAAATTGTTGAATATAGTAAAAATTATGTATGAGATTAATCTCCCTTTGTGTTGAATATACACATAGGATTCTCTATTTATAATAGCAGAAATATGGGCTAAGTCCAAAATACAAATAGGAAATAATAACAAACTAACTAAAGATAAAAGATAAATATAAAATAAAGATAAATATATCTAACACTCCCCCTCAAGCTAGTGCATACAAATCGTATGTATCAAGCTTGTTACTAATATAATCCATAAAGACTCAGTGAAACTATCTGCTTCTGCACTCGAATGACATTAAATTGCTAATGATTTGTAAGACGACATAGAAGACGAAATACCAACCCAGAAAACTCACCCTGAGCAAGAAATCTGGGAGGTTGCTCCATGTAAATCTCTTCTTGCAAATCGCCCTTGAAGAATACCACCAATGGATACAGAGGTAATTGTTGGAGAGCCACCACAACTATAAATAAACTAACAAAAACCATCTCTTCAGTGGAAAAAAAAGAGCATACATGGACTAGTCAAACACAACGGTGATGAAAAAAGAGGTCAGAAGAGACAACATCGGAAGAAGCCATGGATGAACATGAGAGAGAAATATTAAAAAAATCCAAGATTCTCCAATCAAGGCACAAAAGCAACCTCGATGTTCTGAATAGTTGCTTGAGAGGAGACGAGAAGCGCGACAACACACGATGAATCTGAAAGAGGAAAACGAGTGACCTTGACACTCTGAATTGCTACTAGACATGCCAGAATGCAGGACGAAAAAGGGAGCAAATCCATAACTTTAAAAGGCACTAAGAGTGCGTAAGAGCTCTGATGAAGGCGTCGTTGATGGTATGATGGTTGCCTGGCCGAGACAATCAAAACAATGTGATTGTTGGTCGAAATTAGAACTCCAATAGTTACAATGATAAGTGTGAAAAATACTTGATTTTACACTTATAAATGAGCTCAAAGTTGTAATTATTCATGTATTTCCTCATTGAAAAGTTGTAATTAGAAGTAGGAAAGTGTGTAGTAAACTGTACATGAATTTATATATCAAAGTGGAGTGCTGTCAGACATTTCTCGCTAAGCTAGCAATAATTTGCATAGCTAATTAATGTTTTATTCGCTCGGCGCACCAACACAACTTGATGAGCGAATAAACGCCAGTTAAAGAATTACAGTTGAATATTCGCTTAACGCATGGGATTTGTACTCTTATCGAATTAATTATTTTCTTTAGCTTTTAAAGTGGGAAATAGACAGAAAGTTTATAACTTCTGACAGAGAGCAAAGAACCGTAAAAGATTGCAGACTTCAGGAGACTACTTCAAGGCATCCAGACAACATTGTATGCAAGAGATTACAAAAATGTATACGTTCTAAATGACTAGGAGTAGCTAAATCTTTCTTTTGTTGGAATTTAATGTAATGACTGACATTTGATGTAATCTTCCTGTTCAATATATATTTGTGTTCATATGCTTTTCTTTTTTTACTTGTCTTTATACGGAAGTATGATGTATTTTACATATTCAAGTTGTACTGGGAAGTAAATTTGAGTATGAACATAAGAAAAACAACCAAAAGGATCAATCCTAAGAATAGTTTTAATTCTTCTGGTCATTGATAAACATCAGATTTTAATGCAAGGGTTATGTTTAATTACTTAAGGAATTAATAATTGAACATATATCTTTAGAAATTGTTTTAAGAGATTAAACGAAGATACAATGATTTTAATGTTTGGACGTAGATTTTGTTGTTCATAAAGTTATTGTAATGTTAGTCATGAATTCAATTCTAACGAAACTTACTTTCAACTTTTAATTTCAAATTTTAATATTTTGTTAATTTCATTACTTTTAGTTTACATGAATTAAATTTCCATTGTTATTGAATTGATTTTGATAAACAAACTTGATTAAATAACGTGACTTAAATTTCTTTGGGAGAGATACTTTTACTTATTTACTGTATTACTTGTAACGAGTTGATACACTTGCCAAAGAGTTATCAAGTTTTTGGCACCGTTGCCGAGGAATTTGATTTTTATTGTTATTCCAATTGTTTGATTGTTTATCAATTTCATTTTTGTTCCATTATCTGTATATATCCATTGTTTTTAATTTTTGTAGATGTATTTGTTTTTGTTTGTTATTTCCTTGGGTTGATGCAATCAGCTTTGCTTGTTCTGCATGAGAAACAGAACAAAAGCTGAAAACTTATTGTTTGATTCTGAGATTGAGAGAATAGCCCGTAGGAATAACAGTAGACGTAGGAGACAAAATAGAAAAAAAATAGCCCGACCTGTTGTGAATGTTGCTCATATGGAAATGAAGTCAGTGCTGATTCACCTTGTCCAAAGCAATCAGTTTAATGGACTGTCACACAAAAATGCTTACACTCATCTGGCAAACTTTTTAGAGATTTGTAATACTGTGAAAATTCTTCATGTGCCAGATGAAGCAATCAGACTAAGTCTTTTTCCCTTCTCATTGGTTGGAAATGCAAAGCTTTGGCTAAATTCTTTTCCTGAAGGAAGTCTGACTGTGTGGGAGGATGTAGTGGCCAAGTTCTTGCATAAATATTTTCCCCAATCCAAGATCAATAAAGGTAAACAAGAAATATCAGCCTTTCAATAAGAGCCTGAGGAGTCGTTGTGTCAAACATGGGATATGTTTAAGGGATTGCTAAGAAAGACTCCAATTCATGGTTTGATGTGTCCACTTAATTAAACCTTTTCTTAGGAGGTTTAAAATCTCACACTACGCTAATGCTAGATGCCTCAGTTGGAGGTAACATTAGGTGGAAGACACCTGATGAGGCTAATGAGTTAATAGAGAATATGACATCTAGTGATAACGATGTTCAAAGTGAGAGAGTTCAAACCCAAAACAAAGGCATGTTTGAATTGCAATCCCCAGATGCTTTATTGGCCCAAAATAAAATCATGACTCAACAACTTGAATCTACAAAAATAACGTATAACGTCGGCGTTATTCGACCTTTCACGTCGAATTTTAGGCCGACATATCGAGAGACGTTAAATAGACGTGGATTTTAAAAAATTCGACGTTAATTTACATTAATTGATGTCTAACATAGAACAATCTGACGTTCCCAGTAAAGCAAATTAACATCGAATTTTATCAATATATAACGACGTTAATAATTTTTTTTTGTTTTTTAATTATTTGTGATCCTTTTTTACAACTCTGAGACCCGAAAAGCGAAAAAACAACAAATTTTAGTTTTTGGTATTTTATAAAGCATGAACTATGAACGTGTAGTGTAGTATCAACAACAAACAACAATAACAAACAACAAACAAGTTCAATCAAACAACAACAACAAACAAGTTCAACCAAACAACAACAACAACAACAACAACAAACATGTTCAACCCAAAGAAAACACCAAACACGTTCAACAAATAAGTTCTTCAAAATGAAAATGAAAAGAAACCTTCAAAAGGTGGGTTCGTCGGAATAAAATGTTGCCACCAGTGAGAGAGAAAGCATAATACGCCTATGAAGGACAAGAACACGAAAATAATGGGTCGAAACAAGCGAAAATCATACTTAAAGTAGTTAATTAACATGTACTTGTATCAAATGAAAG
Organism: Vigna mungo; assembly: GCA_036885675.1. Classification (NCBI taxonomy): domain Eukaryota; kingdom Viridiplantae; phylum Streptophyta; class Magnoliopsida; order Fabales; family Fabaceae; genus Vigna; species Vigna mungo. The sequence continues at coordinate 6,464,967 of CP144692.1, read as the reverse complement.
AAAGATTACATGTGATGGTCGTCAAACTTCGTTTCAGAAAAGTTTGAGCAGAAAAGAGGGTCTCGCGCGCTAAGATAAAATGAATGAATTTTCAATCTCCCGCTCAAACTTTTATTGAATTCACTAACCTTTTGACATCTAACGTTGGGGCATTTGACGTTTTATATCATTTTGACGTCTAATTCTAGAGCATTCAACATCATACATAAATACATTTTCACCTTCGCGCCAAGCATTTTCGCAAAATTTATCCAATAGGACGTTAGACTTCTCAATATTCGACATCTTATAACAAATTGAGGTCGAATTACAATTCTAAACGACGTCTAATAATAACATTTATTTACAAAAAAGCCACCGGTCATTTTTAACGTTGGCTATTAAGTGGTTGGACGTTGAATGCGTGACGATATACGCTATTTTTGCACTAGTAAATTTGATGAAAAAATTGTCACAATTACCAAAAGAGCTCCAAATAGTTTCTTAGGCACAACATCAACAAGTGGTGCAAAGTTGTGAATTGTGTGATGGAGATCACTAAAATGGTCAATGTGTTATTTAGTCCAATACCAAGGAAGAGGTACATTACATGGGAAATAATTAAGACCGTCAAGGCAACTATGGGAATTATAATCAAGGATGGAGACCTCATCCTAGTACGAGACAAGCTAGTTCATCTAGTAGACCACCACTACTATAACAACCTTCTTTATATGACAGGACATCTAAACCTGAAGAGACTCTTCAATAATTCATGCAAATGTCCTTGTCAAACGAAAAGAGCATTGAATCTTCCTTAAGGAATTTAGAAGTTTAAATTGGCCAATTAGCTAAAAAATTGGAAGATAAACCTGAGAAAAATTTTGGAGCAAACACTGAACCAAATCCTAAAGAGCATTGTAAGGCTATCACTACTAGGAGTGGTAAGGTGTTGGGAGGAGTAGTTGTGAGGAAGGGGGATGAGAAGGAAAAATTAAATGTTGAGAAAGAAGAGGAAATTGAGGAAGAAGAAGATAAAAAGAAGGATGAGGAAGAGAGTCATAAAGGAAAACAAGTAGTGAATACTTTACCTTACCCAAAGACTTATTCAATAAAGGAAAAGGAAAGCCAATTTTCAAGGTTTATGACTCTTTTCAAGAAGTTGGAAATCACAATTCCCTTTTCTGAAGCACTTCAACTAATGCCTTCATATGCAAGAACTTTGAAGGATTTGTTAACCAAGAAGAGAAAGTACATTGAAGAAGAAACAATTGAGGTGCAAGGGAATTATAGTTCAATCATCCAAAAACTTCTACCACCAAAATTCAAAGATCCTGGAAGTTTTACTATTTCATGCATTATTGGAAAGTTGCCTATTGGGAAGGCTTTGATTGACTTGGGTGCAAGTATTAATTTGATGCCTTTGTCCATGTTGAAGAAAATAGGTGATATGGAGGTAAAACCCACTCGAATGACACTTAAACTAGCAGACAAGTCTATCAAGTACCCATATGGAGTCATTGAAGATGTTTTAGTGAAAGTTGACAAATTCACTTTTCCAAGGGATTTTGTTATTCTAGATATGGAGGAGGATATTGAAGTCCCCCTAATACTTGGTAGACCATTTATGAAAACAGCTAGAGTGATCATAGATGTGGATGATGGACATCTTAAGGTCAGGTTGCATGATGAGACGGTAACTTTCAATGTTGTAGAAGCAATGCAACACCTTAGAGATAGAGGAAATTGTTTAAGGGTGGAGGTTTTGGATGATGTGGTAGAAAATGTGAAAGGTCAAATGTATGTGAAATCTCCTTAAAAGCGTTTATTGGATAATGCTTGTGAGGAATTAACTTTAAAAGAGGAATCTAAAGTTGAGGAGATTTCACAACATTTGGAAAGATTAAAAGAGGAAAAATCCACTGATGTGAAAGTGGAAAAGTTGGGCAAGGCTAACTTGGATGATCAGGATAAAATGGAATTGAAAATGCTTCCTGATCATCTTAAGTATGTGTTTTTAGAGGAAAATTCTAAGAAGCCTATTATCATAAGCAATTCTCTATCAAAGAATGATGAAGCAAAATTGGTTGAAATCTTAAAAGAGAATAAAAAGGCAATAGGTTGACACATCTCTTATTTGAAAGGTATAAGTCCAACTTATTGCATGCATAAGATTATGATGGAAAATGACTTTAAACCCATAACATAACCACAGAGAATATTGAATCCAACAATGAAAAAAGTGGTGAGAAAGGAAGTACTTAAATTACTTGAAGTAGGAATGACATATGTTAGAATTTTGGTTAGTGTGTGTGAGCTGTGTGTATGATCTTAATGGTAGAATTATTACTAAGTCCACTTATGTTAGTGTAGTTAGTAGGACTAAAGTAGGGAGTAGTATGTTGGGTTACCTATAATCGTTGTATCTAGCAGTCTAAGACAGATCCTTGACCTTCCATCTCCCTATTGTATCATTTCTTTATCAATATAAATAGCAAAACATGAGAAGGGTCCATTAAGCCCTTCAGAAATATATTTTCTCTCTTTTAAATCTCAACATGGTATCAAAGCAGGTTCTCTGATCCTCTACCGGCTGCCTTTACTGTTCACCGGCGGCCGACCGTTATGGCCGCCGGCAGCCCCCTAAGAGTTTAGTCTTTCAACCTTTGTGTTTCAATGGGCAGTCGTGCAATTGTCCTAGCCAAGTTCAGTTTTAGACTGATGTCTTTCTCAGTCATAGGATCAGGCTTCTAGTGCCTGACTAGCCTTTCTCCAATATCACCAATACTTTACTTTTCTGAAACAGCTACAAAAAGCTGTACTTCCAGAATGGGATTCGAACCCGTGCATTTTCATACTAGTATCTGAAACTAGTACCTTAAATCAATTGATGCCAAATCATTTGGCACTCTTATTTGGCATTTTCATTGCCTTCAATTCATATGCACCCAGACTCAAAGAGACCAAAAGTCTCTTCTTCGAACAGGGTACCCCGAGAGGTCATTGCCTTTTCTGCTTACTCCGTTGTGCATCGCCGCTACTCACCGCCAGTCTTCGTCCTTTGCCGGCCTTCGTACGTCTCCGACCACCGTCCGCCGTCGGCCACCATCGCAGTTGTGACCCGTGACCAGCAGATCTGGATTGCCTCTTCGAGCAACGGCCAATAACGCCGGTTCCGATGGCTACCTCCCATTCACGCGCCGCCACGAGCGCCAAATCAATCCACCATCGACAACCGTTCGTCGTCGGCCACCGTCGCAGTTTCGACCGGTGACCAGCGGATCTGGACTGCCTCCTCGAGCGACGGTCAACCCTGCCGGAGTCAGGGATAGACTCCGCGCAACGCGCCTCCACGCGCCTCATCTCTCCCTCAGATCTAGTGTGCGTGTTCTGTTGAGATTGTTGACACCACAAACTCTATATCAAACTTGGTTACAAATTGGTTACAAGTGATTAAAGATCATATGGAATACTGTGCCATGAAAAGATCCCTATTCTTGCCCTATGCATGTCTAATAAGCAAAGCATTAGTACTTCTTGGTGTTGATGTCAAAAGTGAGCGCAAATGCATCTGGGGTTCTTCAAACTCGTTTGACAAAGACTCAATCATGTCTTTTGGACTGGTAAAAACGATAAATGGATGGAAATTCATGGGTGAACATTGTTTGGAAGACCTTACAGAGAAGAAAGAGATGGTGACAGCTGGTGGAACACAATTCTTCCCAGAAACGAACTTTGACAAATATGTTGTCAATCAAATTAGGATTCTTCATGACAAATGTGACAAACTAGAAAGCATACACAGTGCAAATCTGCAACTGCTGACTGAAGAATCTAATGATGAAGACTCTTTTGAAACTTTCTGATCTTTTAATCCTCATGTGTCTTTGTCTTCACTCCTATGTCATGACTATGTTCCCTATAGCTTCATTCTAGCATAATGTCAATTGCTCATATATCTACTTTGTATAATGGCATATAAAGCCATCTTTTGGTTGTTTTCTTTGTTTTGTCTTTATTTCCTTGTTCTTGCACCACAATGTAATATCGTTTACCCAAGGAAATAAAATTAGTTGTTTGAATCAATCCATTTACTTAATTTGTTGAATAAAATCCGATACTCTGTTTGATTGATTCGACCTTGCTCTGTTTGAAGTCAACTATGCTTACACTGTCATGCATTCTTATATATTGACTTCTGTTATGACATGATTATATTCTTGCTTAACGACTATGCTTGATCTAGAAAAGGTTGTTGAAAGGTTTTGCAGGAAGGTCATTGCTTTGGACATCTACATTTGGAATTCAACATTTGGAAAAACAATGCATTCAACTGATGATTTAAAGCATTCGACTATGTCTAAACTGGTTAACAATTCCAATTCTGGAATTTGATTTTATCCTTACTGACTGCTTAAATTATTGATGATTTTATATTATCTCTGTTCTTTACATGATTCTATATCTGAATTGAGATAATATTGTGAGATTGTTGATATTTGTATCATTGCATCTACATGTGGATTGATTATTTGACTATGATACAAATTTGTGCTTAAACTGTTGTTTAATCTGTGATATTCTACATTGTGCACTCAAATTGTTTTTGAAATTCATGCATAATGACAGGGGGAGTATCACTGCATGTCACACATGTTTCATCACACACCTATATTTCAGGGGGAGTTTAAACTGTTTAGTGATGAACTTGTGATCTGTGAGAGCATCATTGTGTTTTACAAACTGCATATCTTTATGATGCATCTCTGTTTTTCAAAACTACATAAATATCTAAAGTATTCCTTTTTTGTTAATGCATAAAGGGGGAGAGATATTCATGAGTGTATGAGAGCAAGTCTATATGGGGAGAATTGTTGCATCATAAGCAAGTCTATATGGCGAGAATTGTTGTATCATACTTTATCTACTTGATGATATTTTTGCTGTATTTACAGAGTAACTGATCTGTTGTGATTGTTTATGATATTTGTTTTACTCTGTCAAATGTGGAACTGTACAAACATGGTTGAGTTATTAATCATGGTTATGCATCATCAATATTGTTGAGATTGTTGACAACACAAACTCTATATCGAACTTGTTTTTGATGATGATAACACAATGCTTAATAACCGTACATATGTTCCAGTATTACATGTTCCTGTGTTTTATTGTTTGACATATTTGCTGAACATGTTTTAATGAATTGCAATGTATGTTCCTATGCTTGACTATGTGATATTATTGTGGAACATGCTTGTCTTGAAATGTGAGATAAAATGTTTTTTATTACTGCACATTTCAGAAAAGAAAAAGATCACAAGCACATTTATGAACTTGTATTTGTTGTGACAAAGTTCTAGTTCACTCGAATACACTCATAATGGATTCGACTATGTTAAAACCTTTGCACAGACTTTGTGAAACTGTGCTATGTTAGATTTTGAGTTGAAAAAAATTTCAAAGTATTTTCTTATGTGTCAGTCGAGAGTGTGGATCACACATTCGACTGTATTACTGTTATATTTGGAATTTTGTTAAGCCTACACGCTTCAATGGCTATATTTTTCAAAAGTTAGTTAAGATTAACTGACTTCGTCAACTGTCTTAAATGGGTATTGATTTGGTTGACTGAGGAGCTTTATGTTGACTGTTTGTTATAACTGTTTTAATACAATCGAATTTATTAATAGGCTATTCGACTGAAATGTAATATGAAATAACAGAAAACTATAAATAGTCAGAACACGAATTGTTCTGAGACTTTTGTGATCTAACATTTTCATTGTCCTGTTTTAGATTGAATTCTCTGTCTTAAAGCTCCAAGAATTTTCCAAGAAGACGGTGGTGATCTTTCTTGAGAGAGATTCAAAGAGAGGAGTCTTTTGCGCATACTCTTTGATCAACATCTGTACAAAGAAGGTGCTTCTGGTTTGATCTTGATAGGCTTGGCATCCTGTGAAGACTGCTGCATTTGACTGAAGGCTTGGCAACCTGTGAAGTCTCATGTAGGCTTGGCAACCTGTGAAGCGTGTTGTGATAGGCTTGGCATCCTGTGAAGAGTGTTGGTTACACGTTGAGGATTGTTTGACGTAGGTGCAGATTGCAGAAGAGGGGATTCTTGCTGCAATTCTGGTTTTGTGTGTGCAACTATATTTGGTTTTGGGTTAGAGAGGAGATTTATATTTTTGCGTGGTGCTTCTATAAATTCCTTGTTGTAAAAACCGCAACCTTTATAGTGCATTTGCTTCCTAGATTGGAAGGACACTGGATGTAGGCATTGTTGGCCGAACCAGTATAAAAACCAGTGTTTGATTTTCTATATCCCTGCACTCTTTATTTCCAGTCGACTATAATTGTGTAGCAGTCAACTACGTTTTTCCGCTGCATTGAATTTTCATACCAAGATTGCAAAAAGATTTTGTTTTTGAACTAACACCAATTCACCCCCCCTCTTGGTGTAAAACAAAGCCAACCTGTTTCCTAACATGTTCGTCACGTGCCATCCTATTGGTGTCGGAATCACACTGCGACACTGCCAGTCGTGTCGCCGAACCTTCCTCTCTCTATTCTGACCCTCCGTAGCAACCATTGTTGTATTCTCACTGCAAGCTTCCGCATCGCCGGACCTCTCGTTTCTGCGTTCTGGTTTGAGCAGAGACTCATCCGCACCGGTCCTCGCATCGATTCATTCAATGTGGAGGCTCTTGAAGTTCCCGATGCTCATAGAAGTGACTACGAGGACATAAATGTGGGTAAGAAAATTGTATTAGCTATTCAGACGCTTGGTGTTGTCTTTGGTGACGTTGGAACAAGTCCCTTGTATACCTTCAGTGTTACGTTTAGAAAGGCCCTTATTAATGGAAATGAAGACATTCTTGGAGCTTTATAACTTGTCTTGTACACATTAATCTTGATTCCTTTGTTGAAGTATGTCCTGGTGGTTCTATGGGCCAATGATGATGGTAAAGCTGGTACGTTTGCCTTGTACTCGTTGATCTATCGTCATGCTAAGGTTAGTCTTCTCCCTAATCAGTTACCATCATATGCCTGTATATCAAGCTTTAGGCTTAAGGTGTCATCCCCTGAGCTTGAAAGGTCATTTAAAATCAAGGAAAGACTTGAGAATTCTCTGACTCTAAAGAAGATTCTACTAATATTAGTTCTTACTGGTACTTTCATGGTGATTGCTAATGGTGTTGTTACACCGGCAATGTCAGTACTGTCATCTGCTGGTGGTTTAAAAGTTGGGGTAGATGCTATCGAGAAAGATGAAGTGTTGATGATTTCAGTTGCCTGCCTTGTCATTTTGTTCAGTGTGCAAAAGTATGGAACAAGTGGGACTTGCAGTAGGACCTGCTTTGTTCTTATGGTTTTGTTCTCGTGCCTACTATTGAGTTATTTGGGTCTAGCTGCATACCTTATGGAAAACCATGTTGATGCTAGTCAACTCTTTTTTTTTCTCTTGTTCCGAGTGGTGCGTTCTGGCCAGTTTTCCTTATTGCCAACGTGGCTACACTTATTGCTAGTCGGGCTATGACAACAGTAATAAATCTTCAGATTTGTCCAAACCCGTTCTCAACAGTTCTTCCACCTTCACATTTATGCCATTTAGTCGTGAGGGGGAGAAAGTTTAAGCTGCTGTAGGGTAGTGTAGTCCCTGCAGGTCTGTTGCTATTAAGCCTCTGCAGAACAATTATTTCCTGCAGATCTGTTGCTAATTAGGACAGTTAAGTCCTTGTAGATTTGTTGTTTGTTGCTGCAGGATGTCAATCTCTTTTGTCGACTTCATTTGTGTGTTTACCCAAAACAATTGTGATGCTTCCAATTCCAGTCAACAATTTTCACCTTTTACATCGTTCACAGTGAGGGGGAGTATGTTTCCAAGACACTGCAAGCCAAGTATGGCAGTTCAAGCCTCTATTTGTAATAATCTAATTCTCCTAAAAGGGAAATAGGGAAACTAGGAAATCTAGAGAAAATAAAATAAAATAAAAGATTATGTATCTATTTCCTCTAATTAGGAAGATTCTAAAGATATTATCTCAAATTACTGCAAGGTGTGAACTTGATTGTGCGAATAATGGTTGATGATTCACGAGTGACTGTCTAATTTGGGTGGTTAGTTGTGTTTTGGGTTTGCAGGTTCGCGAAGAGAAAGGTACCATGGAAGGGGTTTTGCGATTGCGGTGGAGAAGGCGAACTACGTTTTTGCGTGGATGCTTCCATTACTGCATTCCTAGTTCTTTGATGTTGTAGGTTGGGTGTGAAGTTGAAGGAGATTTCGTGGTGGTGTGGTTCACGTGGAGGAGGCTCGTGGATCTGGATGATGATTAGGGGTTTTTGTGTTTTCTGGTTTATGTTTGCAGGTTGATGCTCGATGAGATGACAATGGAGAAGATAATTGCTTCTGTTCCTAGCGTGGTTAGTGACTGACAGAGGAGGAAACCACTTTCACTTATCATATTTTCATGTCACGTTTCTTAATTTGTCACGTCTACGAAAAATTGACAACTCATTCAATATTGACTTATGTGAACACTACCCTTTTAGTGATTTAGATATTATCAACAAAAAAGACTAAATTAAATAAATTTTCCAAAAAAACAACTACTTTCAATGGCAAAAGAACTTGAGGATCAATTTAAATAAAAATAACGAATATAAAAATAAAAAGGGTTAAATATGTTTTTAGTCCCTATATTTTGGGGCGATTTTGGTTTTAGTTCTTTTTTCAAACTAAGGTACAATTTAGTCCTTCAACTTTAGAAAACTCTGGTTTTAGTCATTTTTACCAAATTTTTTAACTTTATTTGTTGTTTCAAGCACGTTTCATTATAGCATTTGGATTGTTTACACTGTTTCAAATGCGTTTCTCAGTTAACATTGAAGCAAAAATGTGTCAAACAGTGTAAACAATCCAAATGCTATAATGAAACGTGCTTGAAACAGCAAATAAAGTTAAAAAAAATTGGTAAAAAGGACTAAAACAAGAGTTTTCTAAAGTTGAATGACTAAATTATATCTTAGTTTAAAAGATGGACTGAAACCAAAATCACCCCAAAATACAGGGACTAAAAACATTTAACCCAAATAAAAATAAGTATTAAGCCTTCCAATAAAATATTTGAAAGAAACGTACGAAAGTGGTAAACACGCGCTCCAAGTCGCGAATGGAAAAACATCAATTTTGAACTATCAATTATCGTTACTGGTCCTTTTTTGAACAATGTTACGTTATATTCTTCCCACGTCTTTTTTATTATATTCGAAAAAAGTAGACAGTGGATTTAGTATAATACGTATTGTAATATTTTATTTTTAGTCCAATAAAAGAAATTAGAGAAATTCCTTTAATGTTAATTGAATATTAAATTTTAATAAATAAGTGTGATAATCATTAAAATTTAAATGTGTATTTAATTATTTCAATTATTAATATAACTCAAACCAAATCAATATAACTAAAATTTTATATTAAAATTTAATTTTTTTTATTATTATGCTGAATTCACTATTTATTCTATTTCAAAATTCTTTAAATTAATATGAAAAATAGTAAATATATTATATGCAATAAATTTATTAACTTGAATAATTCCCACTTTAAAAGCATATCTATTTTAATTTTAACTTATATTAAATTATTTTAATTTCAACTTCTAAGTATGTATATAATCTCCAGTCTCAACTTCTAAGTGTCTCAAACAAATTTTTCATTTTTATTTTAAAGAAAATTTAAATATATTTTTATTTTTTTAATTCTTTGTGGTAAAGCATTACATTTCAAAACAATAATATCTCATATGTTGTTAATGATATTATCTTAAAAGACTTAAAATCGAAATATAGATGCAATTTGTGGAATTAGAAAAATGATTTCAAAATAAAATCCTTTTTATTTTACGTAAGAATGAAAGAGTGATTCCAAAAAAGAAATATCAATTTTGTTAATCTTAAAGTGCAAAATTTGTTTTGATAAATTTAATAATCCTATAAGATTAAAAATGATTTAAATATAAAATTCTCTTTTAACTTTTTTTAAAGATAAATCTGTGATAAAAATTTTAAGCTTAATAATTAACTTCATGTTGAACTAAAAATCATATGGAAAAATGTATTTTATATTTTAATTGTGTGACATCCTTATTATATAGCATACGTGTATATAAAATTAAGACGTCAACATAGATGATAATGGAAAGCAGTTAGAATAATTCAGATATTCAGTTTAGGAATTACAGTAATCCAGGGAATTAGAGAAAATTAAACACGTGGAAAGTTTTAAAGTTTTTCAAAATACATCTTAGTTCAAACGGGATTTTAACAGCCCAGAATCCTAAGGAACTAAGCAACAACAATGTCTTCGTTCTCCCCCAAAGCATCCTCCACAGGGACCTCATTCTCTTCTGCTCACATCCATAAATGGATGATCATCGCAACAGGAAAACACACAACGTACAAAACAACCAACAAACAAGCAAGGGTGAGCTAATTATATAAAATCATACAACTCAGATTGGAACATATAACATACAATCATAATTCTTATCAAACAGTTGAAGAACACAACCTAAGCATGTGAATTTCTTAGACGTGACTCGTCCGGACTTTAAAATGATAGTCGGGCTATGGCGAGTCTTGCACCCGTGGTGACTTATGAAACTTGGGTTCCCCACCCTGCCATACTCACGAGGTTAGTTCATTCCGCGCCTTGAGGCATACTAGGAGCCCCCAAGACTAAGGACCTCCTGCTACTTCTCACCACATGGTTCAACCTCTCTAAGTGAGTTTGATTGACCATTGAAGCGTCAGAATGACTCCCAAGGCTGAGCCCCTACTTTCATTTTAAAACACTAAAGATCTCACCAAGAGATCTTGAACCTATAGAACATGTTATACAACTTGAATTATAACTTAAATATTGAGAACTTATATGTTTGCACCACCATACAATTACTTAGTCAAGCTCCACATAACAGTAACAAGAACCTCAAAAAATACCCCACAAATAGCAACCATTTCATATACATTAACAGTCAATAACAATTCAAGGAGAACCACTAAATAACCCAATACCCCTTCAACTCATACTTAGACATGCGAAACAATTTTGAAACCATCACCAATAGTTCCGGAAGGATCAAAAACCCCCAGAACGACCTAAGGAACGTCCAAAAATGATACCCGGAACCTCGAAAAGCACCCAAAACTGTCCTGTATGATTTTTCAACGACAATAATCGATTATTACTACACATGATAATCGCTCATTACACATGATAATCGATTATCACATGTGATAATCGATTATTCACGATAACTTTGAAGAAAATATGAAGTTATGACCAGAATAATCGATTATCAAGTGAGATAGTCGATTATTCTCATCAGTTTTTGACAACAACCTGATTTTTCTAGTTTTGGTACATCTTAGACATATCCTGATTAAGCTACTGTGTTCTAGTCCTTAATTACCCTTACTAGTGCATCACTTCCACTCACAGACCTAAGTTTTTTACACAGCCCAAGTCCCTCATCAAGATAATAGTGCACAGAAATTCCAGTAATTCCAGACAACCTCAATATATCAAAATTTCACTACCCATTAAATCAAACAGAACTAATTCAGCCCCATACTCATTCACAATCAATCAATCATCATGTCAATGGCAAGAAAACATGTTATAACCATCTTGGCTCACATGTACCAATTTAACAGTCCAAATACAGAGGCAATTTACCATAGTTCAGAACATGCTAAATCAGAGACATGAAACAGTGGTAACGCAAATCTCATAAGGTACATCATAATCAAATTTTAGCATATAGAAAACACCAAACAGGTTCAATCCATGCACAACAATTTCAGTACATTTTCTCAAAATCCCAGGAACAAATTAGAGCATATATTTATATATTTAACTCCCCTTACTTGGTGGGATGCTTAGTCTAGTTCACAAGCGCTCTACAGTACCCCTCACACTTCGCAGAAATTGAGCAAAACCTATAAAGCACCAAATTGGTGATGGATTACAGCTCTTAGAGCTAGAACGTACTAGAATTGAAAAGAAAATACATAAAGCACATGTACATAGTAAAATCACGTGCCCTAAACCTAGAATAGAAGGAGGGAAAGAGGAAAATTGGTTTACCTAGTCGAAACAGGAAAATATTTGGTGCTAACTGAAGCTCTTCTCGCCAGGAAGGATTTGGCCGCAAGAAATTGAAGATTGAACGGCTAACTTTTCTGAAATGGTAGAGAGAAGTTAGAGCACAGAGCTAGGGTTTTGGAGTTCTAGAGAGAGAAGAAAATTTACAGAATGGGAAATTTGTTTTCTGAAAAGTGAACCCCTCCCCTCTAAGACTGAGGTGTCTTAGGTTCATGGGCCTGGGACCTTTCGAGAGGCCCAAATACCTTTCTGATTTAAGGGGGGTCCTGACAAATTGATTGATAGTCCTGTTTTTATATTGTCCATGCATAAAATTAATCTATTAATATTTAGAAAAAAGTTCTTTATTGTTTTAAAAATATTACCATATTTCTCTTCATAGAATCGAGTGGTTGAATTAGCTGAAGTGTTAAATATTTGACATTTTTTATCATTTGCTAAATTTGAAAATTAAAGTTACTGTTACCACAATCAAGTGAACAAAGACACTTATTAAAATAAAAAACATAACTAATAATAAAGATAAAATATATATCAAAACAATATTGAAAGTGGAATCATTATATATTTATATTAGTAAAAATAATAACTCAACCAAAATTCTTTTTACTGAGATAAATATTCCTCTTAACATATGGTTGTTTTTCCAAATTTTCTATTAGAAAATTATCAGAATAACTTATTAAATAAGAAGTGTAAAATGTAACTTTTTTAACAATAATATAGTGGATAGATTAGAAATTAGGTTTTCTTTAATTCTCCAATATTTTTTCATGTTTTAAGTCTTGGATTTCATAGTAAATTATTATATTTTTTAATATATTGAATTCAAGGTATGCCTTAATTATTTACTTATAATAAACCTTGACAGAACACTTTCTTTTTAAAATATGATGAAACAATTTAATGAAATAAATATAAAAGATAACTTTACAAAAATGAATATGTAATAAAAATTATGAAATTTCTAAATCTGTAAAGTAAAATCACAGAAAAAATAAGGTGAAAAGAAATACATTGAATATTATATAAAAGCCAAAACTACTATTTAGTATAATAAATTTATAATAATAGTCAAAATAATTATGTCTTTTTTTTGTTTCTTCGAAAATGGATAAATAAATGGAAGTAGGCATTGATCAAATCAAAGCTCTTCTCTGAATCTCACCATCCATTCTTCCTTTCTCTGCGAATTAGCTTCAATTTCCAAACCAAGAAACTCAAAAGATGGAGAAAGCGATCAACAGACAGAAGATCTTGCTTCATCATCTCAACCCGTCATCATCTACCCACGCCATCGAATCATCCTCTCTCTCTGTTAGTTTCTTTCACTCCCTTTTTCTGTCTTCACTTTCTGACCACTAACATGGCGTTTTCGTCGTTACCCTTTTCGTTTAATCTCTTGATGCTTGTTTGGCTTTTGGAAAAACTATCCCTTTTGCTAACTCTGCCAAAATCAGCTTCCTTGATTGGTTATTAGCTCAAAATATTTGTATATTCATTTCATAAGTTGTTTTGCATGTATGTTGATTACCCTTTTGTTACTTCTGTGACAATTTGTTCTCTTCTTTGATTGTTAGCTCAGAATTTTATAAAAGTTTTGATCTTGTATCTTGTTCTCTTGATTGATTTTTACCTCATAATTTTGTATAATATTTTTTTCTTGGATTATTTTGTGATTTTATAGGCTGCTAGAGTTCGAGTGTGGGGTTTTGGAAGAAGGCAAAACATGACTCTTTTGCTACATATGGTCTCCTTCAGTTATTGTTAGGATTTTGTTATTTATAATAAAATAATATGTATATGGACGTGTTCATGTTATGTTTGTTCAATAGGTTGTTTAACTTGTTTTTAAAGAGAACGTGTTCATTTTGACATTTAAATTGGAATTTATTTTCTTGATTAATTGTTTGCTAAGAATTCTTTAAGTTTTGATCTTGTATATATTTATGATTTTATAAGCTCGACAGGATGTTTGAGAAATTGTGCACATATGATTCTTATGATGCACATGGTTTTCTTGATGGATTGTTAGGCGTTTGCTGTATATTTTTATCACAACAATTTGTATATTGATGTTTTTATATGCTGTCAGTTGATTGTTTCTTTGTTGAACTCTTGATCACTAGGCTTCAGCATGTGCGGCGGGGGATAGTGCTGCTTATCATAGGACATCTACATTTGGGGACGATGTTGTAATCGTGGCGTAAGTTCTGCTCTTACTCAATTGAAATATGCCATGTTCAACAAATTTTATTTATCTAATGATAGTTTACAGCTTTAACTTTTACCCAAAATTATGTATTTGCAATTTTGCAGTGCTTATAGGACTGCTCTTTGCAAATCTAAGCGTGGTGGTTTCAAAGACACTCATGCTGATGATCTACTGGCTCCTGTTTTAAAGGTTTCAGTTCTTTGCTTTTGATTTTTAGTTTTTGTGCATTTTCAATTTTAGATGAGTTCTAATAAATAACTGCCTTTTCTTAAGCTGTGGTGATTTATGCAAAGGTACTTTGTACTTTGTACTGGTACTGAAGTTCATAGTTTACTCTATCAAATGTTAACTTTCTATTCTATAACTCTACATGAACATGGGTTTTCATCTTAGGCTGTAATTGAGAGAACCAATGTCAACCCAAGTGAAGTTGGGGATATTGTTGTGGGTACTGTACTGGCTCCTGGATCTCAAAGAGCTAGTGAATGCCGAATGGCTGCATTTTATGCTGGTTTTCCTGGTATGTGTACATATTCCGTGCTTGTGAACCTGATATGTGACTCATATTTGTTACTGATAGTACATGTGATTTTGTTTCCAACCAGAAACTGTACCTGTTAGGACTGTTAATAGGCAATGTTCGTCTGGGCTCCAGGCTGTTGCTGATGTAGCTGCTGCTATAAGGGCTGGATTCTATGACATTGGTAAAGGATGCACCATTTTTCTTTGTTCTTCTTGTGATTGTTAATGATTTTTAGTGTCTTATGTTATCTTTACTTATTTTGTTTAGGTATTGGTGCTGGTTTGGAATCTATGACAGCGAATCCAATGGCATGGGAAGGATCAGTTAATCCTAAAGTACTTTTCCCTCTTTTCATCACTTCATCTCCTCAGCTTTATTATATAATCTTCATTTTGGTTTTAGGAAATAAAACCTCTAACATGGCTACAAGGTTATGATATCTTCTTTGGTGTTGTGACAGGTAAAAATATTTGAACAAGCACAAAACTGCCTTCTTCCAATGGGTATTACCTCTGAAAATGTTGCACATCGCTTTGGTGTTTCAAGGAAGGAACAAGATCAGGCTGCAGTAAGTTGGATACATGTTTTAATTCAAGATTTCGTTCGATTTTATAATTTAGTGGCTTTGAACTGAAGCTTCTTAGCAACTATGTTGTTAGGTTGAGTCTCATAGACGAGCTGCTGCAGCTACTGCTTCTGGTAGATTTAAAGATGAAATTATCCCAGTTTCGACCAAGGTATTGCCATTACAGGGTATACTGATTCTTTCTTTGGCTTCTTGGGTGCTGAATATATGCTTTTTTTTTTCTCTAACAGATTGTGGACCCAAAATCTGGTGATGAAAAACCTGTAACCATTTCTGTTGATGATGGAATTCGACCTGGGACAACAGTGTCTGATCTAGGGAGGCTCAAACCTGTCTTCAAGAAAGATGGAACCACTACTGCTGGTATAAGATCATAAAAACCTGATTCATTTTCCCTAATTCCTTCTAATTGATGCTCTAAATTTAATCATGTGATACCTGTGCTTCAGGTAATTCTAGCCAGGTGAGTGATGGTGCTGCAGCTGTTCTGCTTATGAAAAGAAGTGTTGCACTGCAAAAGGGCCTACCCATTCTTGGTGTATTCAGGTACATAGTGTGTGACGTATAAGCTTTAGTCCCTGGAAATATTCATATATTCAGAGCATATTGGCCAATGCTCAAGACTAAAGTTTGAATTAGGTTTAAAAAAAAGAGAAAAAACAATTAGATATTAAATTAGTTTTTAGCTGCAGAATGATGCACTGTTTCTCTGTTTTGGCCAAACAACACGCATACATACTTCATCTGGTTTAGTAAATGATACATCTAGTTTCTCATTGTAATTGTTTATTTGACTATCAAGTCCTACTAGGTTAGTACCAATTTTCTTGCCAACTATACCAGCAACATTTTGGCACACGTTTTCATCGTATAGTGCTCTATTCATCAAAAGCATAACTGCACAGAACTCAAAATACATTCAAAAAATAAGTACTGACAAGTTTCTTTTTTGTCCAGTTTCTTATACAAGTGTACCCGATAGAAAAATAGAAAGGAACTTGCATTCACTATAATCCCTAAACATAAGATTCATACAATATTATCTAGGAAGAGAACAATTTATTGAACAAACTTGTCAAGCATTTCTTTAGAAACTGGAACTTCATATTTATATATTTATCTTTCTTGTAATGAATTCTGTTCCATTCTAAAATCATAAACTATATTGTCAATGTACTTAAAATTTGAAATTGAATAAATGATAAGATAGAATTGTGAACATTATTTATTGGCTGTCATCCAGGACTTTCACAGCAGTTGGTGTTGATCCTGCCATCATGGGTGTGGGCCCTGCTGCTGCAATTCCTGTTGCTGTTAAGGCTGCAGGTCTAGAGCTTGATGATATTGATCTTTTTGAAATAAATGAGGTACTTGACCAATGTGTTTGCATTACATTTTCCATTTTCTCTTTCTGAATTTACATATACTAACTTCAATAATTTGCTTGTGTTAAGGCATTTGCTTCCCAGTTCGTGTATTGCCGAAACAAGCTAGGGCTTGATCCAGAAAAGATCAATGTTAATGGAGGTGCAATGGCAATTGGGCATCCTCTAGGTGCAACAGGTGTATATCACAACTTTTTATCTTACATTCCATATGCAAAAACACCACCGTTATCTATATACATACTCCAATACCTTGTTGGATCAAACCCTTACTACTAAGTCAAAAGTTATAACTAACTTAATTCTTTCTATTCAAGAGTATAGCAGTTAACATTTTTCTAGGATATTCTACCTGGAACATGATTATTGTCATGTGCACTTACTAAATACGAATAATGTACATGGCATTGTTCATGTCTTTCAAGAATGGTTTCAAATTATTTCTTTTTGTAGGTGCTCGATGTGTTGCTACACTGTTGCATGAAATGAAGAAACGTGGCAGGGACTGTAGATTTGGAGTTATATCTATGTGCATAGGTACACTAAGTTTGTGACTGTATGTTTGCATTTGTGCATAAACATGTTGCAGAAAATGATGGCTTGTCTGGTGTGAGCAGGTACTGGAATGGGAGCAGCTGCTGTTTTTGAGAGTGGTGATTGTGCTGATGAGCTATGCAATGCCCGGAAAGTGGATGACCTTCTTCTATCCAAGGATGCTCGCTAGAAATCACAATCAATTTGAACCTTTCTAAGACCAGAATTATTTTGTGATGTATTTCTTTAATTATCAACACTTATCTTTTTTTTTTTTCTCTTCTCTATACACTTTATGCACCCTAATTATGATGAACACCCTGCTTTGCATAACAAGAAAAATAAAATTCTAGTTCACATGAAAATATTCTCCACCGTTACTTTTCTGTTATGTGATAATTGATTGTATTATAGGTTGATTTTATGAGTAATAAGTACATATAATAGTGATTATAACATAGTCAATTATATTTAAATATATAATGTAAATATAATCGGTTATGTTATATCGTATACTTGATTATGATCATGATAAGAAAAATTAATTTAGTTAGATTTGTCTAATTATATTAGATAAGTTTTTATTTTATTTAATGTGGACCAAGTTAATTATTAACCCATCAATTCGATGACTGATGACTTCATACTAACCTTCAAGCGTGTAATGATAATTCCAACCAGTATCCTTTTCCAGTTGTTTTCTTTCTCTTCCTAATATTGGAAAAAATTGATTCATCAAAATAACAGTCAAACGAATCATGTTGATAGTTCAGATATTTTATTATTGATGGAGGATCATATTTAACATATATTTCCAATTGTCTTTAAGGATCTATCAAAGTCCTTTTTCGTGGGGAAATTGAAACATACACAAGACACTTCAAAATTCTTAAATAAGAAATATTAGGTTGTTGACCAAAAACCAAATGCAAAGGATAAATAAGAAATATTAGGTTGTTGATCAAAAACCAAATGAAAAGGATAGTATTTGTGATATGTTGTTGGCTTGATGTGAATCAATACAACATGTAAAATTACATATCCTTAAGTAACCATTGAAAGATTAGCTTTTATAATTAATGCTTTTGCAATCAATTTTACACATTTTATTAATGATTCGGTAAGTCGATTTTAAGTATGAACATATATTACTGGATGTTCAAGTTAAATCCCAATTGACATATAATATTCATTAAAAGTATGAGATGTAAATTCACCTGCATTATTAACACTGATTTTCTTAATAAGATAATTTGGAAAGTCAACTTTTAACTTGATTAATTATGCTAATAACCTTACAAATGCTTAATTGCGAGTTGGTAATAAACAAATATGTGATGATCTAGTTGATGCATCAATTAAAACTATAAAATATCTAAATGATCTACATGATGGGGGACCACAAATGTCACTTTGTATTAAACTTATTTATAAATTTTTCTGGTGATGATTTATTATTAACTTTCATTGTGAACATACATGAAAAATTATTTGACCGAAGAAGTTTTTGATTCTTAAGTGACTATTCACATGAATTTTCAACTACTTTTGTGTCATGATTGATTCATAATGGCTCAACATATTATAATAAATAAGAAATTCATTTTAATTCGTAAACTTCTTGTATACAATGACATGTATTTCAATTATACTAATGTATATGTAGTAGAAGCTATAAGAGAAGACTCATGAGTTTCTATTAGACTTCGGAGAATAAAATTCATTTTTAATGTGCAACTTGGTACTTCTTAGAAGAGGTATAGTAGCTCTCTTCCAAAGCCTTCGGTCATAGTTGTAACACCAGAAATAGTGTTAACATTTTGGAAGAAGTATAGTACTTATAGAGTCTTCAGTTATATTTGTAGTACCAAAAATAATGCTATCACTGATTTCTCACATTATTAAATAATAGAAAAATTTATTACTCGAGAATTGTATGAGTTGTTCCATTATCACCAAGACATAAATATTCATCATTTATGCTAGTGTCAACATTCATTCTAATAAAAAAAATATCAATAATACATATTACTATGTAAACAGAAAAAAAAAATAAAATATATATATATATATATATATATATATATATATATATATATATATATTCAGAAGATTTAAAATATTTATTAATCAAGAAAAACTTATATATAAGTAACATGAAACATTATTTCAAACATAAAAAAAAAAATAAAACATTACTCAAAATAAATTTCAATTTTGTCCAGAAAAAAAAATTGTATGAAAGGGTTTGTTGTTACATATTGAGTAATAAAACATTATCTTAAATATAAGAACATATGTCAAAATTTATTTCTTAACACTCCCATAATCATTGAGGTGATCAATGCTTCCATCTAGTTTAGCAAATAAATTAACAATGTCAAAATGAACCACATCCATATGGTCATAATTAGAATTATTATATTCAGTAAAGTGTTTTTTATTTTCTTCTTCTTACTATTAAGTGATTTTTGATTGAGTTCAACAAAGTGTTTTTGTGTACGAAAAGTATGACTCCAATGACCTTTATCGTCACAATGATAACATATATTTTCATTTTATTGGTTATTATTTTAACATTTTCTTTTTTTTTCACATTATTATTCCACTTTTGATGATAAAATATTTGTTTAAAATTTTCTTTATGACAATTTTCACAACCATGATCATTACCACGACCACAACCGCGACCACGAAAATATGAATCAAATGTTGTTGCATTCACTTATGGAAATGGAACATAACCTCTTAGACAGGACTCGTGATTTTTCATCAAAAATTTATTGTTTTGTTCAATTATAACAAGACATGAAATTAATTCAAAATATTTGTAATTTTTTTAAAGAAATTGTTGCATGAGAAAATTAGTTGCTTATATGTTTTATTTTTTTCTTTAATGGCATTACCAAAACTCATTACATCTAAATGTATTTCAACATATAATATTTAAGATAAGTAATTCTTCTCCATAATATCAAGACCAGAAAAATAAATTTGATAAAGTTTGACATGTTTAGAACTAATTCATAAAATAATATTAATAATAATCATATTTCATCTATAAAACTATAAAATTATTAAAAAATATAAAAAATTCTATAATTCTAATAAAACATAATACGTAAAATCCGTTGGCTTATGAAGAATAAAAGAAAGAAAATTATAATTTGTTAATATAGTTAGGATATGGTTTGTAATGTATAAAATAAATTTATATTAACAAACTTACATAAATGAATAATGAAAATTCAGTGTAATAAATGTGAACAACAAATTATATATATATATATATATATATATATATATATATATATATATATATATATATATATATATATATATATATATATATTATATGAGTTTGTTATTGCGCGTACACGTGTTTTTCAGTACCAGATAATAGTAGACAAAAATACATTTATTATGGATTCTAAGTTTTAAAGTCAAGGATATTTAAATAATTTTCATTCTCAAAACTAAAAGAAAGACACCCCGAAACCCTTACTCACCTCCTTCATTCCTCTAAATCCTTTCTCTTTCTTCCCTCTCGTCGTTAAACAATTTACCTTTGTAAAGAATTGAGTCATTGGCATATTCGCTTTCAGACAAAGGTTCATTCAACATCTCTTCAATTTCATCATCTTCACTAATGTCTCTAATTTCATCATCTATAATTTTTTTTGTAAGAAATTGTTTAATAGCGAGTGTTTCTGATTTTTTTTTTAATTGGGGCTATAGTAGAGAGGTTACAGTAGAGATGAGAGAAAAGGAGGTTGAAGTGAGAAAGATGAAAGAGAAAGGATTGAGAGAAATGAGAAAGGTGGGTAAGGTTCGGAGGTTTCTTTGTTTTTTTAGTTTTGAGAATGAAAATTATTTAAATATCTTTGACTTTAAAACTTAAAATCCATAATATATAAGAGTATTTTTATCTATTATAATCCTGTACATATTGTTAAAATGACCTAAGCACGTTAACAAAGCCCTTTTAGAAAATATTACATTATTCTCTTTTTTTTTTTACATTACACGGTGTTTTCTTAAATCTTAAAAACATTACACATCTAAGAAAACTATGATAATAAAAAAATAACGTAAATGTACCTTAATAAAAAAAAATATATATTACATTATTTACAAATTGTAAAAAACACAGCAAAATTAAAATAATATTGTATTTTTAAGGTTAAAAATTAATGAAATAAAAATTTTATTTTTTTCCGATCAAGGCTAACATGGACCAATTTAATAGAAAGACTATAAGAATTTGCTTTCTATTTGTTCAAATAATAGAAAATTACATTTATATCTTTGAATGAAAATACAAAAAAGTTGTGCATGAAAGGAAGATGAGTTTGTAAATTTTCATCATGAATTTGATGTGATTTTTCATACTTTGTTTTCATTTATTTTTTATTTTAATAAATTTGTATATAATAATAAATGATTAATAAACTTTAAATTATTAATGTTAAAATTCATATTAATACCTTGTTTTGGAAACAAAAATGAGTTGTGTCCTAAAGGATCCAAAACTTTGGATAGATTTAAACAAGGAGCATTGTTCTCATCTTTAAGGGGAAAAAAATGTGAAAATTGGGCTCGTGCCAACTCTGCACTATTTAGCAGCAGCAGTACAAGTTAAATTACATCATTCATAACAACATGCATTCATCCTTGCCCCACAACTAATCATAATTCAAAAGACAGTAACAGTATATCAGAACTGCCTGCAGATCTTTCTGTAACTCTATTCGCTTTTGAATATCTACTGTATCAAAAGATAAATAAAGGCACTGTGATATTACAATATCAGGTTTTACCTTTTTCCCTGAAAGAAAAAATGAGGTGGCCGATTGATGAATATCTAATGCATCAAAAGATAAATTGACCACTTAAGTCCTAAAATAGATTAGGTGATTGATGACTTGCAGACGGGGCATGTTGTTTTTCTCTGGAGCCAAGGATCGATACACTGCCAAAAGTAGATTAGAGCAAATTAGCATTTTACAACTTCTAAATAAACACAAACAAATATGTTTAATGGTCTCACATCTTTATGAAATTTGTGCAAACAGGGAAGGTGGCGAATAGTTTCTCCCTTGGCTGGGGTCTCAAGACATATAGCACATGGCTCTGTCATGTTGTCATTCTGTAACAATGAACGGGAAACATATCAGCATGGAATCGAAAATCAATTCCATTTTCCCTCCAAACCCTATTTTCTGCTGTCCCAGAACTGAAATTGGACCAGCAGATCATGAAGGGCTGAGGAAAAAAAGAGACACTGTTAAGCGTCATCCCAAAAGTGGATAAAGAATTTCACCAGAAAATAATAACTGACCTGGATGGTGGACTGTGGAAGGCTATTTATCAGATTAGTAGACGCACCAGTATGTTGGTGATTTCTCTCGTCAAGGGCCAATAACATTTCATAATCACTTCTGCAAGAAAACATGGACCATAAATTCATTTTTGCAGAACAGAGATAAAAGAAATAAAACTTTCTGTAAACAATTGCGAAAGTCACCATACCCAAGAACTTAATTCAAAAATTCAGATATCAAGGAATAGAAACATATGAAAAACTGAGTAACAATATGGGGCCCCTGCACAACAAAAAAACTTGCATTTTGATGACCTGCAGTACTACTTAACATACAGAATGAAGAACTTCTATGTTGCCTCCTCACATTGGTACTTTTGTCTCATTCCGTCCTCTCACTTTCTAAGTTGTGTTACTATTCTAAATTTTAAGAACCAAAATTTAAGCTTAATTTTAAAGATTAAAATAAATGAGAAAATGAAAATGAAGCATAGGTTATGCGCACAAAGTATAAACTATTCAATACAAACTTACTCATTGAAATCACGTCGCCCATTAAAGATGCCATCAGCCATTCCCATATCACTGAAATCCCCCATTGAATTTTCTAAAGCTTCCAATATATCAAGTCTCTGCACAGGAGAGATGGATGCCATGGAAAATTAAAATTATAGATGTGCAGTACAACATAATCCTAATCCAAAATTTACAAATTCAACGATAACAAATTCCTGGCATACAAGAAGCAGTGTATGCTTGTACGAAGAGACTCACTTTGATGTTAAGATTAAGCAAAAGTACAAGTTCTTACTATATAACAATTTGGTGGGGAAGCTAGAAGTTATGGTGGAAATTTTTAAAGAGATACATGTGCCAAAAAAGTGAGAACACAAGCCAAAGTCAAATACCAATGTGCTAAAACATTAAGGCAGAATACAAACTTTTGTACTTAACTTGCTTTTAAGATTTTACTTTTGTCTCGAGTTCTGTCTGTTCAAAATATCCCCTCACCCTATTGTCAAAAATTTTTCCTTGCACATAATTCCAAAGCTAGAGCAGTGTTATCAAGATCGGCTATGGCAACACCATGTCAGAAATTGGTGACAGTTGTAGCTGCTACCACATAGAAGTGGCAATGCTGGTTTGACATCATGGCCACTTTGCACGTCACAGAACAGACATAGTGGAAATCACATTTCAGGATGCAAGAATGTCCAGAGAATATTGTCAGATTTGTGACCCCTTTCGAGAGGTGGAAGAAGTCAAAGGTCAATGCAACCTGACCCAGACCTGAGGAAACAAATCCTAACTTCTAAAATGCAGTTTTTGGCCCTTTATAACCCAAGTCCAATAAATTAAAAAAAGAAAAGAAAATGGACTGGATTAGGTCATAAACTAAGCCAATCCATGTCCAAAATTAAAAGGCTAACCTAGCCTTAAATGAATATAGTTGCAGACCTGTTCCGCCACCTCAGTGACAGACGCTGCTGCCTACAACTAGTTCCACCACAGCCAACAACTAGTTTAACCTCCGCCAACACCTGCAATCTGTTTTTTTTTTTTTTTTTCCATTACTGATTTTATTAACATCTACCTTTAGTTGTACGGGTGAGCTAAAACTTCAAATCTTTAATTTAAATTCAATCCATAAACATCCAAATTTAATTACTTTGTCTATTTTAATGGATTTATCTAAAATCATATTTTTGGATTCTATGTCCAGTCCATTTAATTGGATTTGGATTTAAATATAAAATAGATTGGATAATTTTTTGGATTTTGAAAATCCAAAATTAAGGTGAGAGTCTTGGCCCAAGTAAGGTAGAACCGGGTTGAGTTGAGCCAAGTAGGTCTCAAGTCATGCAAAGTTGGGTCAGGCTAGGGCCTGAGTCAAGTTGGTTTACCTTAATTGGGCCGGACCAGTCCTTGCATATAAATGCAAAAGGTAAATGTATACCTTAATTGGTTTTCTTAAATAAAAAATAAACAAAACAGAAACTGGGGAGAAAGAATTAAAAATACAAGGCACCGTAGCTCAGTGCTCCAACCCCCCCTCCACTTTCCCCACCATATTAACCGTGGAAACACCCTTTAAAAAACCAGCTAATAGAGTATCAAAGAAGGAACTTGGGTGAATTGAAAGAAATGCCTAACAAGTCCACAATAAAATACTCTAGAATTTTTTTATTAAGATAATGAATTAATAACAAAAAAATGACTGCATGCTGCTAAGACATGACATTGCAAGAAAAATTACGTTAGGAAGTCATGAAGGAATGCAAAGAGAAGAAAGATAAGAAAAGAAAGAAGAAAATATCAGGGAGAAAATTATGACGATACCATGTCTAAGTCCATATCCAGAGGAAACCGGGGGCCTCTTCCTCTAGATGACATGTTAGGTGTCCGAGTCCTACTTGTGGCACGACTCCTCAACTGTGACATTCTATTAGAGAAAGAAACTACAGGCATAGCTCTCCTTCTTGAAGAATTCTGATTAGGTATACGAGGCTGTCTGTTTGCCCTAGGAAGCCGTGCCTGTACATTGAAAAAGTAAATTTGTCAAAACCCCCCTATTCAGCTATCAATTATTATATCTCTAAATAGCCCAACTTTTCAACTAACAAAAAACTGCCCAGGCAACAAGATATCCTCCTACTTGAGCGTACAAGTTCCGATAATATTTTTCTAGCATCCTATTAACTTGGATACAGAATGGCATTGAAATACGCTCATCACAGATAAATTCTAGAATATTGTACAGTTATGCCAAATAACAAAGATAACGGTTATGTTATATGTAGCTTTCAAGTTCCTTACAGACATTTCGACCTTTAATTCAACACCATCCATAAATCATCTAAGTTTGATAAAAATATTTGAAAGGGTTAAATAAGTACATACAGGACAATTTAGCATTGATGAATAAAAGGAAGCCTCTTAACAACATAATATTAAGTGAAACATACAAGAAACTTTGTTTATACAGAAAGGAGTTTTCTGTAACATTCATTTAAGAAAAAAGAGAGAAAAGGCTTAGTTACATGATGATTTATGCTGTGACTATCAATGGATGTAGGCAGAAGATCCTCTGCATGCTGCAACTCCCACGCTAAATGTTCATCAATCTGCAACAAGTCAACATATGATGAAGTTGTTGTAAAAAAGAAATATATGCTTAAACTACATCTCATAAGAGGCGAGAAAAGAAAAGAAAAGAGAGAAACCAACCCCTCTGTTTTCTATAAAATCATCATGATACAATTGTTCTTGGAGTTCACGTGCCAAAATCTCATCCGCTTCCACTTGTCTTGCTCGAGCTTCCAAGCTATTGTTGTTGTTATCATCTAAATCTTCAGATGATTTGTGCCTTGGTGTGGATACCAACTCAACCACTTCAGGATCCAAGCCACGGCTCCGGGATGAGCTTGCTGAGTTCCTTGGTGTGGATAACAACTCTACCACTTCCGGACGTGAACTTGATGACTCCCCAGGTGATTCACGTCTCCTTTGCCTTTTAGCCAGAATGTCAGCAGTAGGACGGTTAACAGCTGACTGGCCCACATCTGGCATGATCACAGAACTTGGTTGAGCTATATGATCTGATTGAAGACTATGTTGTACATGTGTGCTGCTTTGACCACTCCCAATGTTTCTTCCATCCACTATGTGTGTATCCCGCCTATTAATAAATCTTCCAACACCATTATTTCTCGTCATGCGATGCCCATGTACATCACACATGTGCTGATTAGCATTCCGGTCATTACGAGTAGTTCTCCAACCACCTTGTCCTCCAGGGTATTGAAGTGAATTTCTTGTATCATTATTGGTAACAGTGACCTCTTCATGATTGATGACAGGGCTAATGAAAAAGTATGAAATTCCTTCTCAGTATTAGCCAAAAGATGAAACATGAATTGCAGGCTATAAGGGCTATCTATGGAGACTCTGATCAGAAAAGCTGAGTGAAGTCTCAAGAGGTCCACTCTTGGTGGGTTTGGATTTCACATCAATTAGAAATATGGTAAATGTAACCCCTATAAGGCTTTTTGCTAATCCTCACCCTAAGATCCAGTTTTTAGAGGTAGACAATAAGGCCAAATTCTTAAGACAATCAGAACTACCCTAATGCTAGAGGAAGACTTTTCTAACTCGTTATTTTTCTGAATGACCCTTAGTTCTAATTAAATGTACTTGTGTCAAAAACTTCATGAAGTTCCAATAACCCATTCTAAGATCAATGATTATGACGATCAAGACTCAACAAATAAGCATTTTTATGGTAAAACTTTTTACTGCAACTGCATGCATGCCTTTTGACCAAGAAAGAAGAAATAATCTCATTTCATTTTCAGTTGTAACCCCAAAAATCAAATCCATTTAAGAGTGTTAAACTCTAAGAAAGAGAGAAACGTTGGGCTGAAGCCCTATGTTTCTGAGACAGCAGAGGTGCTTTTTTTATATTGAGAGAAAGGAATCAATCCAACAAATGAAGGAGATTTTATATTCTCTAATAACAAAGACATGATACAGAAATAGAAACATTCCTAATAATACATACATATATAATCTAGATATTCTTGATTATATTGTATCAATTCCTTATTTCTATAATTATAACAACGAGAACCAATTTCTAATAAAATGTGGACATATTGGATAGCCTTAGCAAGTAATTTAATACATTTATATGTTATATGATTCATAGCTTGTTAAAGACTTTACAGCGCCTAGTAAATTATCAAGCTACTAGCAGTTTATTCATATAATGTAATAAAAATTCCACGGAGATAAATCTTTTAGAACTCTTGATGCAAGATTACCAGCAAACAATGATTTTACATTCAAGTCATAAACCAAAAGTTAAAAAGAACTTCAATGTGAAGCATGGTCACGTTACCTGTTAGCAGTGCAAAAAGTTCCAGCACTGCGTCCATTGAATGGAGGAGAAATAAGAACTTCCTTTCCTTTAACTTTACCATTGCCTCTCTCTCTAGCAACTATGTCATGAACACTATTTGGTGACACTGCATTGCTAGAAAGCGCATGATCAGCATGGCTCTGTTCAACATCTTCATTCTGAAGGTGTCTCTGTTCAGCTAATTGTTTAGCCCTTGCAGCAATATTATCAGGTAAAATACACCCATTTCGAACCAATCTCTTGTTCCCTCTACCTCGTGGAGAGCTGGAAACAAATGGAGGCAAAGACACTTGCTTATCATTTTGGGATTGAGAATCCTGAGACAGAGAAATACCCTTGCCACGATCCACAGATGTATTAGAACCTGGAAGTTTACACTTTCCAGTGAAGGGATTTCTAGATGTAACAGAAGAACCTGAAATGGCTGGCAACAAAGAGTTCCCAATAGTTGCTTTGGGTGCTTTCTTGTCTTCAGTTGCATGATCTCTTGATGCACCAAGTGAGAAAGCTGGTTTCAGTTGTTGGCTCGGTCCATTCTCTTCAGTCAAATCTAAAACAGAAATATCACGGTGAGATGATTTAGAAGAAACCTTGGAGTATATACTTTTCCCTTTCTCCATCTTTTCAGCTCCACTAGAATGCATTGTTTGGCCTCTCCTAAAGATGGGAGCATTTTGAGAAGTATAAGATTTCTCTGACGGGGACAATGTAGTACACAAATTATTATTCATTTCAACTGCAGCATTAAAAGCTCTGCTCCTCTTCTCAGGATTACATAAACGTTTCTGATCATCACCCCTCACAATTATTCTATCTGGGGTATCAGGAATTTCCACAATTTGATCAATTTTCATATCTTCTGCCATATCCTGTTTTCAAATCATAAGAACGATAATGAAACATTGCAAAAAACAGTAAAGTAATAAATGCAAATGACAGTAACTTATGCACATGAAAAAGTTCCACGGACCATATAAGAACTCTCCATATTCAGATGCTATTAATGTGCAAAAAAACACTTCACAGCCCAATCTATTTAACCAAAAAATTATTGCAAACCAGATAACTGTATATAATTCCAAATTTGAACCCATTACCAGCTGAACACCAAGGTGCAACTTTGCTGCTGCACCAGGGATCGCCCTCAAATACAATATATTTTAACCAAAAAAGTTTAACGGGAAGAAATTTGAAAGTACAGAGCGGAGAAGAATGCAGAAGGAATAGGAGGACAAAAACCTCCTTAAAAGAAAATAAAAATCAAACAGGACAGAACAAAAGATATCAGCATAGAAAAACAGAACAATCCAAACCCTCAACATAAATGGAAGGAAGCCCTTTAAAGGAACATGTGTTTTACATTATATAGAAGTCAAACACCAAAGTAGAAATGGTTTTCCTTAAGAATGCAAGAATTTACAACCACAGCATAGAAAATATTGGACATTGTGAACAAAAATTGTCCTCTTTCCATATACCAAAAACTAGTAAAGCTAGTAAAAAAAAGGTTCCAAGTATAGATGTCACACCAAATATTCTGTAAAAAATTCTGAGCTTGCAACACACAATAAAACATATCAGTGGTACTTTATCCACATTTTTCATATTCCAAAATAAATTATTTCATTACAATTTGTAAAAATACTAGTTAATCAAATAGAATCGAGTGAATACCACAAATCTAAAATATAAGAAGAAAAATTTAAAGCTTAGCACAATTTAAAATTACCTTATTCCAGCAAAAAAGAATAAAACTTTTTTTGAAAGAAACAAAGAAAAAATATAAAAGGCATTTAGCATAGTAATATAAAAAACCTTGAGAAATATTACAAAAAAATTAACTATAGAAACGTAATAGTTAACAGAAACAAAATACGTAAAACCGCCGAATTGTTTGAACACCATAGTTTAGCACCCAGAGACCACATATTGAAGCAAAACCTACAAAAAAACCTTATGCAATTTCCCAATCAAAACTGAAATGTAAGAGGCATACATAAATGACTGCTACCAACAGGAACAGAAACTAAACCCAATCACACTGACCTGAGACCAGAATGGCTGCTTCAATCAAATAAAATAAAAAACAAATTGAACTCAAATTTGAAGGCAAGTTCATCATTCAGCCCAAAATGATGAAATCACATAAATTACAAATTATTATCTAACTTCACTGAATGATTTTCATAAAAAATCACAAAATAGATCAAAATTGGAGCAAAACAGTTCAAATTCTAAAAAAAATGTGAAAACAAAGTTACTTCACTGTACCCACAAAATCATACGAAGAATAAAAAATCCGAAACCTGAAACAAATGGATAAACAAGTACCATCGACCTCAGATAAAAATTCGACAGGCGATAAAAAATGATAGAATGAAAACCTAACCACCAACACAAAATGAATCAGATAGACGATAAAATCGAACAGTTTACAAGCAAAAAAATAAAAATAAAAAAACAACAAAAATCTAATTGAGGAAATGAAAAGAAAGCATTGAAGCGCATTTCAAAAGCATAAACGAAGCAAAAAAATAATAATTAAAAGAGAAAGGGGTGAAAAAGAATACCAGATTAGTAGAAAGTATTTTTAGTAAATTTGAACGATGAAGATGAACATTACAGAGAAGAGAAGGGAAATGGATTTATCAGTGCGGGAAAGATGCCGGGTCGGTACGATCCGACCCTAATTCAAGGTGGATAGAAGAGCCCAAACCAAATTCCAGAATAAAAGAGACACGAACAGATATAATTTTCATATGTTATTTCTGTTGTATAAGAAATTTTTAAAATTTAACTAATTATTCAAACAATAAAGAATTAAAATAGTGAACTTTGATTGGTATTTGTGTATGGAAAGTTTAAATAATCTAGTTATAGAATTTAAATAAATGAAAATAAATATTTTAAAAATAACTCAGCTTTTACATTAATATTTCATTTATGTAGATCGTTACATATTGTAATTAAAATACATTTTGGTCTCTTGTTAAAATACAACTTAAGTTCAAAAATTTAAGAACCAAGTTGCTTCTTAATAATATAGCCTGGAGATCTGTTTGAAAAGAATCCTGATTCTCAACATTTGAAAGTCATCTTTTAAAAAAATTATTAATTTAAATATTTAAGTTTTTAAAATTTGATGATTTGATGTATAAATTTTAACAAAGATCTAACGTTAATATAACATAAAGAGAAAAAGCTTAATTAGATATTTTTAAAAATTAAAAGATTAATCTAATTAAAAAAAATTATAAAAATTGGAGGCAAAAAAAATTTTTAGCCTAAAATCATATAGGCTTAATATCACTCTTAATCCCTATTTTGTCAACTTTATTCTAATTCTTTTGTCAACTTTATTCAGAATTATTTTTTAATGTAATCTTTAATTTCATAATTTATGTTTAATGTGGTCATTTTCGCTCACATTATTAAATCATCGTCTGGATTTCACGTAAGAAAAATAGAATGAGTTGTCACATAATAATGCTCACAGTGACTGACTCACATCATTATCTAGCCGCGTCCTCATCATTTTCCCCAAATCAAAAACCCTAATTTTTGTAGGTTTTTGTGATTTAATGGAAAGCGATTTGGGGAGTTTGGTTTCTTGCATATAGTTTTGCGTCATCAATGGAGGTTGAACAAGTTCAATGGTGGTGCGATTTGGGATTTTACAGGTTTTCACGGAAGAGGATCTATTTTCACAAATTGGGGATTCATCGTGAATTGGGGTTTTGCGATTTGTGTTGATTATGGTGCACGAGAAAGATGATATAGGTTGTGCAACCTATTGTGATGAAGGATCTCTATTTCGATTTAGGAGTTGAATGCGATTTGCACGAGTTAGGGTTTGGTTCAAAAAGATTTGTGATTGTTGCGCGAACTATGGTTAATGTTCGAAGCGATTCAGAAATTGAGTTTTGTGCAGGTTCAACGGTTATGTGATTTTTGGGTTTTGTGCAGGTTCAATGGTTTTGTGATTTTTGGGATTTCACTTTGCAGGTTCGTGTGAAGTTGAAATTCTTTAGTTCACGAGGAGAAGATGATGGTCTGAGTGTGGTGCACGACGACGCGTTGATGAAGGAAAATTAGGGTTTCTGATTTGGGAAAGATGTTGATGATGTGGCGTGATGCATGACAGGTCATTCCATTTTTTTTATGGAATTTGTGTCGTTAGCAATTTAACGGCGTTAGCGAAAATGACCAAATTGAACATAAATTACTAAATAACGCACTACATTGAACATTCGAAAAAAAATGAGTCTTACATCGAATAAAATTGACAAAAATAGATATCAACAGTGATATCAAGCCAATCATATATATGTTTTATTTGTAGTGAAATAAATCAATTGATTTGCACAACAACGAATACATGCACATAAACTATAGCATAATAAAGGTTTAATACCTAATTTCGTTCCCAGTTTGATTGGCAAATCTCAATTTAGTCCCTGGTTAGAAAAGTGTTTGAAATGGGTCCTTACTTTTAAATTTTTGAGTCAAGTTAGTCCCTTCTGTTAAGTATAACCAAACGGGGTTAATAGATTGATGATCTGGCACCAGTTATTGGCAACGTGTTAATATATTATTTTTTGTGTGCTGACGTGTAACTGAATTATAGAAGATATGGTGTTTTATTCATATAGGGTCAACCACAATCCAACCTTACTGCTGGTGCCATCACGACACCCATTGGCCGCACCCATCTCCCCCATTGCCGCAAACTTGCATCACCATCGTCAACCAAAACCCAAAAATGTGAGAATTAAAAACCCTAAATGCAAGAACCCTAACTCCAAAATAGGAAAGAAGAAATAGAATTGCAAGAGAAAAATAAGGAAAGAAACCCAAAATTTGAAAGAAACCCAAGAGAGAAATCAATAAGAAATTGAATCTCAACCCAAGAGAGAAATCAGGAAAGAAACCCAAAATTTGAAAGCCCTAAACAGTGTTTCCCTTGCCGCAACCCAGACAACCACCATCAAGCTGATTTCTTAGGCAGAAACCCCATGGCCACTCCATCTCCAAACCTAACAAGAATAAGAATTGCAAGATCAAGATTACAAGACCAGAAACCACAGAAATCAATTGAAACGAACCCCTACCTCCCAAATGACAAAACTTAGATATTAGAACAAAAACCTCCAAAATCCAAGAGGGAAATAAAACCCCAATT
Organism: Vigna mungo; assembly: GCA_036885675.1. Lineage (NCBI taxonomy): Eukaryota > Viridiplantae > Streptophyta > Magnoliopsida > Fabales > Fabaceae > Vigna > Vigna mungo. Next base: position 6,432,147 of record CP144692.1, on the reverse strand, counting down.
TCAAAACCCAAATTGAAAGAACAATTTGCAATCATAGAAACCCTAAACTGCAGAATCTGGAACGAAAACCCCAACATCTGAGAACAAATCAAAACACTAATTGCAATTTCAGAAGAGGAGGAGGAGGATTGCGCCGCGAATCAAAACCTGCAGAACAGGGAACCAAAACCATCCACCTCAAAACGCTAGCCTCATGCGACAACAGAGAACCCAAAAATCCCCAAACGAAACCCTCGCCGCAACACGCAGATGCCTTCTCCGCGAAATGCAAAAGCTTTCGTCGTGTTCTCGCCGCACCTCCACCGCGCCTCCGCCAAGCAATAGCCGCGCCATAGTCATGCCTTCGTCGCACCCTCGCTCTGTCATCACCGACGTGAGATTGTTGCCTATGCTCAAGACGCAGCATGACGCAGATCATCCTCGCCCCAACATTGGGTCGTCCGCGATGAAGAGAAAAACAGAAATTTCAAGCTTGAGTGTGAAGAAGGATGAAGAGAAAGGGCAAAATGAGCCACTTAGTGTGACCTCTCGAAAGAATTATGACACGTAAGCACTGTATGCTGCAAAATCATCAATCTATTAACGTCGTTTGGTTAAATTTAACGGAAGGGACTAACTTGACTCAAAAATTTAAAAGTAAGGATTCATTTCAAACATTTTTCTAACGAGAGACTAAATTGATATTTGCCAATCAAACTGGGGACAAAATTAGATATTAAACCTATAATAAAAGAAGAAAACGAAAGTAATATTAAGGTTTAATACATCATTTGGTCCTTTCTTATGGTGTTTTGGTTCAAAATAGTCCCACCTTTGAAAAAAGTTCACTAAGGTCCCATATTTCATTAAAAATTGTTCAATATCGTCCTTTTGGCAGATGGCGTTAAAATCTTAACGGTACAGATGCTAGCATGGAGAAACGTTGATGAGCTATTAAATTGGAAGCTTACGTGGCTGTTGTGAAGTAATTTACATGTGTAAATAATTAAGATAAAAAAGTGACATTGTCTATCATTTACTGTTCAATATCCTCTCATTTGCAAGAACAAAAAAAAACCTACCCAACCTCCCTGAGCCGTTTACGGCGCCATCACCCTCGTCTTCATGGTTGCTTCCCTCGGTCCCGACAAGTTATAAGGTGTCGGCCTCCCCCCATCTTCGTCGATGAAGACATCAGTAGCTACAAACGTCCTGCCTTTTTTCCTGTCTCCCCTCTGTCTTTCTGCGTTTTACAACAATCTCAGCTTCACTAAGTAGTGCTTGAGGATAGGATAGTTGCAGCGTAACTCATTCCTTCACGACCACCTATATGTGTCGCCTCCGTTCTCCAAACTCACACCGAGCTGCGAATCGTAACCCAAGCGAAGAGCCCCAACCCTTCTCAACGTCACGGCTACCTGCAGACTCAACCCCTCCTTCATCTTCCACTAAACCCTTTTCTTCCTTATTTTCCAACATCAACAATAGTAGAACTCAAACAAGAAAGAACAACACCAGACAAGTTGAACCAAATCAACGTGAAAAGAATAAACCCCTCGCACACTAATCCATTATCCCCCAATCTCTTCTCAAAAACCATATAAACAACCTCTGTATCGCCAATTCGTTCCCTTTGAATTTGAATCATGCCGCGAAAGAAGAAAAGCCATGACCCTTTCTTCACCAACGATTCCCAAAAACGCTAAAACCCCAATGGCAAACCTGACCGTTATGATGAAGAAGATGCAGAGATAGAAAGCGATTTTGATGAAGATGGTTCCTCCGCCGGTGTTGACGACGACTCCGGTGAGGACCAAGGGATAGAAACAGAACAGAAAGGGGTGGATAGCGTTACTGACTTCGGCTAGGGTCTCGTTTCACGGCAGCTGATTCCGATGGAGGCGGTGGCAGTCTGTTTAGTTGGCGGCGACCGTCGAGAACTTGAAGAAGCTGCTCGCGCAAGATGTAGAGGAGATAGGGAAAGGGTCTGGCGTAGTGGCTGGCGTTGATCCTTGTGGTGATTGCTCATGGAGGAGACAGGCGGTGGAGATGGTGGTCTTAGGGTTCGCCAACGGAGAGGTGGGAGAAAGGCCCTAGATCTCTTGTTCTTCGTTGAGTGAAATGGGGAGGAAAGTGGGAGAACCCCTATGGGGTTTCTGATCTGGGAGGAAAAAGTTTTGGGCCTGGATCTAGGGGTCACTTTTTTATCTTAATTATTTACACATGTAAATGACTTCACAAAGCCACGTAAGCTTCCAATTTAACAACTCATCAACATTTCGTCATGCTAGCATTTGCACTGTTAAGATTTTAACGTCGTCTGCCAAAAGGATGATATTGAACAATTTTTAATGGAATATGGGACCTTAGTGAACTTTTTTCAAAGGTGGGACTATTTTGAACCAAAGTACCATAAGAAGGGACCAAATGATGTATTAAACCTAATATTAAATAATAATAAAATAACTCTATATAGTAATAAAAATATTAATAGTAGAAAAATAAATTTATACAATAAAAATAATAATAACAAAAAAATTAATAAAATATTAAATAAAAAGAAAATTTTTGTATAATAATAGTAATCATATTGTTGTATATTTTAATTTTGTATTTAAATGCAACAGTTATTTAGATATATTACTTTAATATCTTTATGATCTAAAAATAATAATATATAAATTAAATATTAATAAAAATATTACAAATAATTGTAACAATAAATAATAAAAAGTAATAGATTATTAATTTTCTTTACTAATTGAGACAAAATTTTATACACATTACACTTCTAAAAATAGGTATTACTAACTAAATTTATTATTTATTCATTTGTGTATTGAATGAAAATTACATTTACAAATAAACATATACCATGTTCTTTTATCTTAATTCGTACATTAAATAAAACTTTCTATAATTCTATCAATAATGAATTTTAGCATTGAAATTTCTCACCGTCACTCTCATTGTCAACAGGCTTTAGATAAACTTTATATTAGTTGTGAGACATTTTTTTAGTTCTTTGACATATAATTTAAGAAATAATTGAAATTAATTTATAAATAGGTTATTTTCCATAATTCTATCCATAATGGATTTTATCAAAAACATTTCTCAGTCACTCATTGTCAATACAGTAAAAATATAAAAATGGGTTAAGACTAATGAGTCAACTCGGTTTATCACAAATTCGAGTTGGATTAGATTAAAAAAAATGAACCTGACACACTAAGACTCGACTCAACCGAGTTAAACTCATGATGAGTCAAGTTAACTCATCAACCCATCCATAAATTATAAATATTAAATTATACCAAAAAAAACTTTCATTGCTCTCGTATCTATAAATGTGTTTGGATTGAATTGTATTTTTGTGATTAAATGTGTTTGGATTGTATTGTATTTTTGTGATTTTAGATTATATTTAGATAGAGCTTTATTTATAT